>CABFWO010002676.1:81663-112165 GCA_902155825.1 Timema genevievae
CCCCGATCATCAGAGCTCAACAGAAATTCAACCCTCATTAGTTCCCACCATTCTCGCCATTTGTTTTCCCTGTGTCCATGGTGCCTGACGGACTAGTCTATTTCCTGAACTTCCGGAACCTTCCCCTTCCCCCCCTTCTCGGCTCATTCTCTCTGTTCCGAGTTAAACATACCGGAAATCGAGATCATTCATTACAAAACAAACCTGGAGAATATAGAGGAGGAAGATGCAGAGGAACTGGAAACGAAATGGTGAAGGATAGTTCCTAAAAGGATATAACCTAGAGAGGAACTGGAAAGACAAATATGGAGCAGGATCGTTCCAAGAAGGATATAGTATGGACAGTAACTGGGAAGATAAGTTTGAAAAAAGAGTTATTTCCGAAATGGATATAATATGGAAGAAGAAAAATATGGAGTATAACTTTTCCAAATAAAGTATACAACAGGTATAGTATTTGGACACTAAACATACATTCGCGTATTCATACGTCAAGTCATATGAACTACAGCTGCCACTTTTTATGGACATTACCAATACTTAGAAAATAACACTAATAACCTAATAAAAAGTCATTATGTTTGATCGAAAATAAAAGTTTTTTTTTTCTAAATGGTGTTCCAAACGTCCATTCGTAATAATCAAGGTATACATATTCATTTTAATTTATTTGAGGTATTTAACGTGCACTTCTGAATCGGCTGATTATATCAGTACGTGACTTACAAACTAACTTGAATCTAGAACGGATACAACATCCCCACTCCTCCGGCCGTTAATTCATCACTTTGAAAGGGGAAACCCCCATTTCACCAATTATATTTTTTTCGGCCATGCCAGTGTTAGGTATATACACACATTCGCTAAGTTTCTTACCAATTCCATTCCAGGCAGAAGCAATCGCTCAAACAAATAAACTCCTACTTGCGCTTAGTCGCGTCTGGTAAACACCTTTATCATTTCTTATTTTCATAACGCTGAATAAAATAAGTGACAACCTGCCTCGGTGGCCGCATGGTCTAAGGTGCTACTCTCACCAGTAGACTATACTGCCTCTGACGGGGAGATACAGGTTCGAATCTCGGTCGGGTATGCTGAGTGTGGTTTTCCAAAATAGTTTTCCACAATACCTCCATGTATATGTGGGTACACTTACAATAAATATAACTTTCATAATCCTTAAAAACCATTAGCGGAATTAGTACATAAGTGTATAAACCGAACGGGTATTAAGGCGCGCTGCTAAAAAAAAGTGACAAAGTTCATTTTTTAAAACAATTCCTTTCAGTAGAAAATGGCAAGGTAGAGAGAGAGAGAGAGAGAGAGAGAGAGTATTAATTTCCTATAGGCTTACGTTTTAAAAATGAAATTTACATGTGTTTTTTTACAAAAAAAATACATTCCATTATAATCTGAATTAACTCTTCCATTCAGATGAGTTCAATTAAAATCCCCCCGTCAAAATGTGATTTGACGTACAGTGGCTTAATAAATCAAAAACCAAACGTTAGATTACCCATGTAATTTCTATACATCCATTTTTTTGGTTGGGAAAAAAACAACAAAAACATTTCGGAACGTTATCATTCATTGTATTTATCTGACAAATAAAATTACATCAATTTCATTGTGGTTCTTTAATTAGAAGCTTGTTAGCTCTTACTCTTTGTTTTATTTGTTTTTTTTTTGTTCTGCGATAATACGATTTGACGTACGCATACGGATCATTCCATTCCACTTGCTCAACATTAATTACGTCCGAAGATGTTTTTCCCTCCCATACCCACTAAACATCCATTAGTTTAATTTATATCAGAGCATCGATTAGCTAACGGAAATATAAGCACTGTTGTTTGAATGCTGGGGTCATATTAATAAAAACTATTGAAATAACTTAAGGCGGGCGTGTAAGGGACGCGAGAAAAGGTGTTTTTGCAGTTTTTATAGCAAAACTTTTTTTTTACCCTAAATAAATAAACTATTTATCCAGTAGGAACATAAAGTTTAACTTTATTCTCATGGTGACCTCAACATTTCTTGAATATTTGTCAAGGGTGTCCTGTAAATTAATGACTTACTATTTATTTTAATTTAAAAAGTTTGTCACATAAAGCCGCTATGCCCATGACAGATATTCAACAACTGTTAGTATTTGAAGCAAATTAAACTATTATGCTTATACTGAAGCAATAGTTGATTTATTTTGACCAAAAATTTTTTTATATAAAAACTGCAAAAACACCACCCTTAATTCGCATCCCCTGAACTCTCACCTTAAACAAAGAATATGCACCATGTCCTAATATCCGCCAAGGCTATCCTTGTACTTCACACTTACAAGGTAGGAATGAGGAAGGAAGATTTTAAAGGCAATGTCCCGTCATTTACATGAAGGAATTGTGTAAGTAAAACCGTCATAAACCCTAGTTCACCCGGCTTGGATTCGAATTCCGACCTCTCATTCACCGGAGAGCCAGATCAGAAGATATTGTCCTCTTGGTCCACGTGCTCTCTGATGCGGTCCATCAGAAATGACTTGTCAATTTGGAAATACCGAGAATAGTGCCACAGGCCGTAATCAACGTGAAGGTGGTATGACTGCTCTATAGCAAGTGACTAGTCTTGTTTGAAATACCGAGAATAGTGCCACAGGCCGTAATCAACGTGAAGGTGGTCCTGTTTGAAATACCGAGAATAGTGCCACAGGCCATAATCAACGTGAAGGTGGTATGACTGCTCTATAGCAAGTGACTAGTCTTGTTTGAAATACCGAGAATAGTGCCACAGGCCGTAATCAACGTGAAGGTGGTATGAATGTTGCATCACAAAGTGTCTCGCTATGATTGAAACATCTCAGGTTAATCTACAAGACATCTTTTAATAACAAAACGGAAAGGGTCTTGTTTTAAACCTCTTCATGGGCGTTCTAGAGAAATTGTCTGAAGACTACGAGTAGTAATTTTAGACTCTAGAGGTTAAGAAGGATGGGTACGAGGTACGACCCCCCCCCCCCTACCACCCTCCCCTGCATTAGTCACACGAAGCTTCCCTTACTTAACCCTTTAGCTGACCTCTCGACGCGTCCTAGATAAATCTTAGGCTCGGAAGAAGAACGGGCTATGTGATAGATGAAATAGAGGAGGCTTACATCCAATTTAGTAATATCTTGGCAAAGCCTTAGTGACTGAAATATATTGATTCAATTGATACGCAAATATGATCAGATTTTGTGTGTGTGTGTCGCATTTTACTACCAGTTTGGATCTTCCACATTTAATAACGTTGATAATTTTGGGAAGAGGAAGCTAAAATCTAGATGAAAGGTACCTGTATTTACTGTGGATAAAGAAAGAGTTATGATACCATTTAGAAAAGCTACGCTCAATGCACGGAGCACTTGGTTCGGTGGCCGTAAGGTCTAAACTCTACGTCACTCTCGCAATAGACTAGACTGCCGATGAAAGGGAGATCGAAGTTCTAATCCCAGTTGGGTATACCAAGGATTTTTTTACTATATGGTTTCCCACTCTCCAGCCATGCAAATACTAGTATATATTAGCTTAATTAGTACGTATGCGTATAGTCTTAACAAGTAGTAAGATGCGGTTCTAAAGAGAAAAAACCACATATAGTCGATACATTATATTTTTAACACCGCGTCTTACTACCCGTTAGGGCTATGCGCTTATGTACTAATTACGCTAATGGTCTAGTAAGGCTATATTTAGAGGAAGTGTACCCACATTTACATGGAGGGATAGTGGAACACCATTTCACCCTCAGTACACCCAACCGAGATTCGAACCTTGATCTCCCCGTCATCGGAATTCTAGTCTACTACAAGAGTAGCGCGTTAGATCATGCGGCCACCTAAACAGGTCCTCGCAGGTAATCTAATCATAAAATAACTTCCCACAGTTGTGGGAAAATTGGATGTATATAATATGCACTTTCTGAACCAATTGGTTACCTAAGCACACAACCTATAAACTAACTTAAATATAAAACCAACACAATACCCAACTTGAATCAAACCTGGGACCCTTATCTAGGTAGACAGACGCGTTACCGACCGAGCTAAGGTGTCTGTCAAATTGTTTGTTAACAGTAAAATACATATCATTATTTTATTATCTGCTTAATGATGAATTGTGTAATCACATATACCCATCAGTGGGTACGCGGACTAAGGGATCAGGCTCGTCTTGTTTGGATCCTCGATGATGAGGGAGGTCAGGATTTGAATGCCGGCTGAGGGTATTTTTCCTTAAATGGTTTCTTACTCACTCCTCCCACGCAAATGCGGGGTACGTTTACTCTGAATACTAGCTTCCTCTTTTCAACCCTATTAGTATGAATATGCGCATAGCCCTAACAGAGAGTAGGACGCGTAGGTGCATTTTGTGATTTCGTGCAAATTCTGTTCCCTTGTTTTTAAAAATCTATTTTTAAATTTTCAAAACAATAGCAAATTTTGTATCCATGGTTCTGCTAGGTCATTGGGATTTTTTTCTTCTTCTTCAGATGTTGGACTTCCATCATAAAGATGGCATGATTCATAGGTAAAAACTATATTCATACCTGTAGCCACAACTTGAAACACTACCATGTGCTCGATGACCCTAATGTGACACGATCACGAGGAACATACGATACCGAGATGGAGCAAGTGACCTTCATTTATCTCCTTGGCTCCAAGATGTACAAGGTTACCCCCTCCTCTATAGAATACCGAGGAAGTTCTCTCATTTATAGCCTTTATTCCGATACACAAACATACATTTATTTATCCCCTTAGTTCCAAGGTGGACAAAGCTCCCTAATTTATCTCCTTGGCTCAGAGATGTTAACATGGTGAACTACTTTCTATGTTCCTTCCTTCAACCTCTTGGTTCAGACTGACTCTGTGCATGTTGCCATGATGAACTACTTTCTATGTTCCTTCCTTCAACCTCTTGGTTTACACTGACTCTGTGCATGTTGCCATGATGAACTACTCTCTTTCTATGTTCCTTCCTTCAACCTCTTGGTTCACACTGACTCTGTGCATGTTGCCATGATGAACTACTCTCTTTCTATGTTCCTTCCTTCAACCTCTTGGTTCAGACTGACTCTGTGCCTGTTGCCATGATGAAACTACTCTCTTTCTATGTTCCTTCCTTCAACCTCTTGGTTCAGACTGACTCTGTGCATGTTGGCCATATTGAAAATTTCTTCTCCCTCTTCCTTACTATTTTAAAATACGAGACAAATCCACCACCCCTCCTCCCCCACATCGCCATTACGTGTTCAGATTACATACAATCCCGTGAACAACAAAGTCAAATATTGAGCTCAGGGCAGCTCTGAGTCTCGCTCGCTCTGTAATGTTGGTTTGGTTTTAGACGCCATCTGAAGAGCTCTTGTTCTGTTGGATTTTGCGATTTATTAGAGTGCGTGTGTGTTTGCGTTGGTGATTTGGGAGTAAAGCAGCACAGCGTTCGCAAGGAAGACCAGGAGAGAAGAGGGGTAGAGAGAGACACCAGTGGCGTAGCGAGGAATGTTGCTAAGGAAGACCAAAACTTTGCACATGTAAAACAGGGGTGAACAATTAACAACTTTTATCCTATTTTAAAACTTTATCAGCGAGAACGTGTTGTAGTTTTCAGAATTTTATGTCACGAGATGATTATGTACCTCGACGTTTTATGTTCCCCTGATAAAAAAAAGGTTTTAACAATTATTAATCTATCTCTCTCTCTGTACCTGAAGTTACAGCCGAAAAAGTTTTATGGATTTTGTTCATCTTGATATTTATTTGGTATTCGATCATACCTCTAGGAGAAATAGTGACTTTTTATCAAAGCTTTAAAATTAAGGGTGCTACACGGAACACCAATGAGAACCTTTCCAGTCGTTTAGGAACCTCGTGTTATTTATGAAGTGGTTTGTTATTTTAAAATATTTTTTTACCAAAATTTAGGCGAAAGTTATGATTAGTTAAAAAGTATGTATTTTAATTTTAAAGTGTTTCAAAATAATGTGTGACAACTCACATTAAACCCTATAAAATAATCCCACATTGTCTTAAAAAAATTCCCTTGAAACACTAACAAAATGTGATTTTATTTGATAGAGCAAGGCCAGATAACCTTTTGCTACCTGCTTTGATGGCCACATGGTTTAAGGCATCATTATCGTTGTTAGACTTGACTGCTGATGACAGGAATATCAGTGTTCAAATCCCAATCGGGTGTGCTTAGAGTGGTTTTTCCACCCTCCCTCCACGCAAATGCAGGTACACTTCCTTTAAATTCGACTTTACTCATACCTAGCTCACTATCAAAATTAATATATATGCTTATAACATGAACAGGTAGTAAGACGCGTTGCTTAAAAAATAACATTTTGTTTTAATCTCAGAAGTACAAATTCTTGCAAAAAATCGTTGTTGAATATTTTTCAAACCTTAAACTAAAAATTTAAACTTTTTAACTGATCAGAAACCTAAAGATAACTTTCGCTTTAATTTTGTTGAAAAAAATTGATATTTACTAAACAACTTCATGAAATGAGCTATACCTGCCACCATCAGAAATTTAACCCCAATAACTGCCTTTAAAAAATAACTATCCAAATTTATAAAATAAGAACTTTGAGCTTTTGTCTTAAGTTTTTATGAAGTTTTAATAAACAGCTGTATACAAATGCTTGTTTGTATTGAGGTAAATTTAAATAAATTGTGTTGTGCGAATGATTTATTAAGATAATGAATAATATAAGGTTTGAATGAGATAAACTTGTTAAAATGTATTAGATAGTGATTGTGAGTTTGGTTGATTTAATTTGATATTACTAATTGTTTAGCTTTAAAGATCTTATATTATTATTATTATTATTGTTTTTAACTACTTATTTAAAATAGTTATATATATATTTTTTATTTGGAGTATTTAACGTGCACTCTCTGAACCGACTGATTTATCAGCACCCGAAAATTTCTATGAACGATAGCGAAAGGCCATACCAATTTTGCCGGGAGTGGTATTTTTTACATAGTTTCAAGAGTTCTTTTTTACATGCCACAGTTGATATTAGGCTTTACTTCCCCTCTTAAAGAAGTTGCACTACAGAATTTCATCGCTCAAGAAAAATGCGTTGACCCCGGCCGGGTTTGAACCCACAAACATCGGGTCTTGAGGCGAAATTGTAAATAAATTATTAATAATATTGAACCGTTGTTAAGTGTAAGACAAGGTATTACACCCTAACTTCGCCAGATTAAATTAATACATTTAAATAAATAAATAATTCGGGATTTCTAAACGTCTGCACATCTAGCACCTTAAAGGATAATATGCTAAAGACTCTGACGTTTGAAAATTCAAAGTTTGTCAAAAAAGTTTTAGCAATTTAAAAATAATAAAACTGGATATATGGTGATTTTTTAAATGATAATTAATAGTATATATATTTTGAAATACATATAAGTTAATTTTAGTTAACTTTTAATACTTTTTTGGAAAATTTTGTTCCAATCAGATTAAACGAGAAAAATTTTTCTTTTGTTTTTTGATATTTCCAGGTAAATTTAAAAAAATACGTTATTCTTTTATCAACAAGACGTTGAAGACGTTTAAATGCAGAAATTTCATTTAAAGTTTCACGCTTCAAAGACCACATATCTGCATCGGTGGACATGAGGACAAAGCTGTTCGTTCTCTTCTAGTATGGTTTATAGAGGGTCCTGTTTCCGTCGAAGTAAAGTTGGGAGGAATTTATGGGGAAAACACTTCGTCAAACCCCAATCTTCTTTGTCACTGGAGAACTTGACGAAACGAGACTTATGCCTTTTGTGCGAGTACCCACTGGTACGCGATAGCTATTTATATCCATTGATGCGCTTTTTTTAAAAAAAAATCTTTCCCCCTTTAGATAGAGAAACTATTGTTACTGTAAAACATATTAAACTCAAGATTTTGATAGATGTTGACGTTTAATGACTCCCTAAACCCGAAAAGGTATTTTTTTCTTTGCCGTCTGCCTGTATGTCTGTTACTGAAGATGGAGCCAAAACAATTTTATCAATCATGCTAATACTTTGTATCTCGAGTTTTCATCATGTTTCCCCGAGGAGTTTTCAGAATTATCCAACCATCCCTATGATTAAGAGTAGTTTACTAATAGTTGGAAAGATAAAACATAGAATTTATCAAAATAGGTGCAAACTATTTTGATTAAACTTGGTATCCAGGCACTGTCTAGCATTACAAACAAAATGAAAACTCCCATTTTACTATGAAAATGATTTTTGGGGTATCTTACATCAGCGTAAATTTTCAATTTTGATAATAATCGCAAATATTTGAAATACAAAAAAATATATCATTGGAATATTGTAGTAGCCCACTATTAAAACTTTAAAACTTTAATTTGAAATATATTTCTATAAAATCAACAGTTTTGGAGATATTGGCAAATGTTCTTTAAATTGAGTTCGGGGAATTGATTGTTATGCTCTGAGATGAGAGAGGTATTATTTTATTCTCGATAGGTTTCTGTAATAGTATATATTATTTAATTTATTCTAATTGTGTAAACGTTTATACAACAATGTATCTTATTTACTTGACATATTTTAAGAGCTTTGAGCAAAACATCTCAATTTTTAGTTAAAAGATTGAGAAAACATGTGTGGTGCACCGTACCATTTATTTTTAAGTTAATACGTTCAACAACAAGATTAGTAAATGGTAATTTGGAAGGCAGCCTTAGAGGAAATGAACCAGCAAATGCGTGGGTAGGACATGTAAAAACCGACGTGATGGATCGAACCTGGAAAACCACCCTATCGGCGCGCATGGTCGAGATTCGAGGCTCGCCAACTCCTCTCTTGCCAGTATATTGCGAGACTGACGCCCAAGACCACGTGGAACGAGTAAAGAAATGTAATCTCGACGTCGATTCCTATTGGTTGCTGATATCGAGTCCGAGGATATAGGCACGAGCCATGGCGGATGTAAGCTCTAATAAGAAGGATGGGCGCAAGGGTCTAAAATGAAGATTTAAAGGTCCTTAGAGACTTTCCTTCAAGGCAGTCAGTTTAACAACCCTTACATTGGCAGAACGTGGGCGGCATGATTAAAGGACCCTCCCTCCTCTCGTCCATACTAGGATCCTCACTGAATCTCCCCCTATCTCTAGTAATAACGTATCGTGTCAGTTACCGAGGAAGGAGGCTTTTTCCACGCCGTTGTAACTAAATTTCGGTACATGTGCTTTTATTTTACTTGAATATATTTATACTTTCGAAATAAAGTTTGTATCAAAGTGATATTGAAGTAATGGCGTGTTAAAGTTGTATTAGGGTCACCACTAGTCGAGGTGGTTTGGAAGTCACCAAAGGCGGTATGCAAAGAACGTCACTAAGTGTGAGTGGATGCGTAGTGACGTGTTAGTGAAATCCTGAACACAATCGCGCACCACATGAAGGTAAGGAAAGTAAACAAGAGACTAGTTAAAAAAAATTCAGATAGTCATTAATTAGGCACACCGGTCGGATAAGGTCCGCTGTTCCTGGTGTAGGCCCAGCATAGCCACTTCTTGCACGCAAGTCAAACTGAAATATCTTTGACCGTCTCGGTTAGCGAGAATGTATATCAATCGCTGTCATACCACACGGCTTGAATTCCAAAGAGCTGTGTCGTTTTCTGGAACTACTTATCTACTCTTCCTAAGCTTATACTCTTTTTCGTACTTCACATACAACCACCCTTTGTCATGTCAATAAGAAAGAGGGGAGAGAAAACTACAAAACTTCTTATCTCAAGGTAAAGAGAAAATCTTGCTTCTAGTTCTAAAATATCTTAATATGTTCTGTTATGAGCCTATAAAAAAATTACTATATTTGTTGGAGGAAAGCTAAATCTAAAGCCCTTTTTCATAAAGACTAGTTTCATAGCTCCGCAAATGTGACTAACAAGTAGTTGAAAATGAGCTAATGTCACATTTTCACATCTTTTTTATATTAATAGAACTCAAGGAAAAAGAGCCTTATTGGAATTTATCGACTTTATTTTGGCGTTTTGAAATAGCGCATCGTATAATTAAATATTGTGTTATAGCTGAACGTCCGTGCAGCAATTTCTCACTTACCAAGGCGACCCCCTTGACATGCCAGAAAGAAGGATGTGACGCCCGGAACGCTCTTATTGCTCCCAGCTACCTTGCCACAACCTCCTTCAAACTGCCAAGATGAATAGTTTGAAGAGAACGCAAGCTTCCCCGGGACCCAAGAGCCACTCGATAACCTCACCGGTGAATATGTGGTCTAGGACGCCGGCTTCCCACTTATACTGGATTGCCTGTGACCTAGGAGGAGGTCTCTGTTTGAATATCAGCTGAGTGCATCAGGGACTGGTTTTCCAACTGTGATTTATAACGCTTGTTTTCTCCGTTCCTTCTCCACACTAATGTGGGTGCACTTAATTTAACTACCCTCCTCATAACTACACCAACAGAGTAGGACGTTAAAACAATAATTATTATGTTAAAACGTATGTACTAAAACAAAACAATATACGTGTGTGTGGTTTAGGGTGTTCAACGCTCACTTTACAAACAGATTGATTGTATCAGTGCACGACTTACAAACTTAATTCTAGAACAGACACATCACCGAGTCTCCCAACCGTTAATTATTCACCACTATAAAAGGGGAAGCCTGAGTCAACAATCAAACCCATGACACTTAGCTCGGGAGACAAACGCTTACACGTTACAATCATAGCCATACCCTAATTTGTTAAGACTGGATCCTCGGATATCTATTAAAGTTATTAAATCTATTTTCATGTATAATTTATAAGCCAAGTTAAGTGAAACTTAGCTGTCACTTTTGATAAATATTATCAATACCTATAAAATAATACTAATAATATAGTAAAATGTCGTCAATATTGGCCTCAAAAAAATATGTTTGTATTCTCTAAAAAGTTCTCCAAATATTTATTCTTAAGAAAATCAAGATATTCTTAATCTGTATTGGGATGTATTAATTAGTCTGTGAGAATGTTTAACGTCCACCATATGATTAAACTTATTACATTACACGAATTACACACAAACTTATTTTCAGCATGGAAACAACACCTGACTGTCATATACCAAAGGTTATCCTTATATTAAAAGTTTTGTTCAAGTGCGATTATGCTCAGGACATATATATATATATATATATATATAATGTTAATCTTAATTGCTTGGCGATAAAATTATTTGTTTTGTCAAAAGTTATTTTTGTTTGTAAACTTTACTAAAATATAACATTTAACTTGCATTCATTTGCCTGTGATGTATTCTTGTTTAGCAATAAAATATTGAGGCCGTGCGAAGCTTCCAAACGTTGAAGTTCTAATAAAAGGAACAAGAAGAACTCGACAGACGACTTCAAAGGACAAATCTGTTTAGTAAAGAAATAAGTGTTCTCCCATGTTATGATGTTATCAAGATTAATGCCCCACAATTGGGAGTCAATTATGGTGATACGGAATTATTTATGTGATATTGCCCTGTGATTGAGCACCAATTATAACGATATCGAGTTTTACGATGACGACGCGAGCATGCCTTACTGCGCACTTGCAAGAGGTTATGTGATCTGATTATTTCTGATCTTTTATTCTTATAAATGAATAAGACTTTCAATGTTGCATACAATTTATTTAGATGATTACACCTTCGGCACTGAAGATATGATATTGGGGGATACAGTTTTTGTTAAACTACATATTGTTTTTCTGTGATTTTACTCTCTAATATATTACTGTGTACTCTATGAATTTAAGTTATTGGCACTGTGTGTATGCATACGCACAAGCGGCTTATATATGACCTACCCCTTGCTTCTTGGACTCTTTATCACCAGTGTCAAAACTAACTAATAGAAAAACTCCTGGCGACCTGATGTTATGAGGGCTAGCTGGCTTCCTATTGGGTAGAGGGGGCCAGCGAGTCACAAGATCATTCCTATTGGACGGAGTTGATTTTTTTAAAGAAAAAAAAGTTTTGAGGCGCATCACATTGACATTATTTCTGAAAAAACGCGTGATTTTCCATGGATTAAGTATTTAAAGGAATTTTTACATACAGTTCTTTAAGAAAAATACACTTCATCCATGACTTTTTGAAAATATGAGAGGGGTCCAAAACATTAACATTACAATGTTTCAAAATACGTTAATATTATTATTTTACATAGTGCTGGATGATCTTCCTTCCGTATTACCGTTATTGAACGTAAAGTGTATCTGACATGCACGACAAGCATGTTATGTCGCGGAAGAATTTCAAAACACATTTTAATTCAACAAAAAAAATTGATAAATATTGTAAAATATTTTTAACAAATTATAAAAATAAAATTATATTATGGTGTCAAATAACACCGGTAAGGTCAAAGGTCAAATCTTCTTTGCTTTGATTTCGACGCCCACAATAACCTTCGCATCTTAAAAACATTTTGAAGAGAAAGAAAACTCAAATATATTATAAACAGATCGGTGATATTTCACTAAATATGACATATTTCAACAAATAATACGTTTTTAGAACGGTTACTTAAAGTACTTTTAACATTGCATAGAGATCGAATAACATCTATAACTTAAGAAAAGATAGATTTAGAGATGTCATCGTTGAAGAATATAGTGTGCTTGGATTTTCCTCCAAGCCTTTATCTTTACATATATTCACACAATGGATGATTTTGAAAATTAAAGATAGTGTAATGTGACAATCACCAGAACCTTAGCTCAGACTTCGTCTTTGCTTTCCGTGTTTTAAGCTTCGCTTCTCATTTAGAAAATGTCCTTCACACAACCCTATAAAATATGTTAGTAAATTTCCTCGAAAGTAGCTTTTGTATATTATCTGCCACGATATTTTATACGTGATCTATATATATGTACACAAATACACACATTTACGTCCCATACTAATCGCTTTCTTACTTTGTAAGCGGACTGCTCCGCATCTGTTCCTTGTTTGAATTATTAATAATTCCACTCCTTGCCACAACTTTCGGGAGGACATTTAATCCTCAAACCACCCACTTCCCTCCCTTTGGAACAAAGTCCTGAACAGACGTCTCTTTATAATATATGACGTCACAAATAGGTAGTACTTTCTGCACCTGTCGACTCATTTTCGTTTTGTGACAAGGAGGTATTACTGAAATAGCTCATTCGGTTTTCCGGAAGTATTTTACGCCACGGTACGGTGTAGTGATGAAATGAATGCTGACTAATTAAAATAAAAAATGAGAAATTCCTTCTAGTTATGTTTAATTGTATATTATTTATTTTTCGTTGACCTCGGTAGTGCTCTCCTCAGTACCCGATGTTCGTGGGTTCAAACCCAGCCGGGATCGACGGATGTTTCTTTAGAGATAAAAATCCTTAGCACAACTGCCTTTGGAGATTAAGTAAAGCCGTTGTTCTTATGTCGATTGTGGCATGTAAAAAAACCCTTGGAAGATATATGAAAATACCTTTCCCGGCAAAATTTGTAGCCACTTTCGTTCTAGATCATGGAAATTCTTTTGTGCTGATATAATTAGTTGGTCCAGAAAGTGTCCGTTAAATACCACAAGTAAATAAAAATAAATATTTATTTTTCAGGAAGAGAGGGCTTTAATTTACACCACCTAATCACAAGGTATTACATCGAACATTTCTTACTAAAAACTTGTTCACGTTCAATACTAGAGTTTTTGGTTTCTTTTTTTCCACCGTCTTTCACTACTCGTTCGGCTTATTTGCATGCGGCGTGGATAAAAAATAGGGTACAGCCCTACGGGTGATAGGATGAGGAGTAAAAAACAGAAAATATCAACCTACACTCCAGTGCCACTGGTTGGAATTGAACCCCTAAGCTTTCAATTTAATAATAATTTTAATTATTCACATCATTATTACGACTGATTTCAGACGTACCAATATATGCCTCACTCAATCTGTTGTCATCATCCTTAAGAAAGGGTCTGTATTTTATTGAAACACAGAGTACATTCCTCACCCATTTATCGTCCATCACTTCCTTACATCCTCCATCTTTGTCTCCCTCTTCTCCCAACCCATCTTACACACGTAGATTCACACAAGATTCATTGCGAAAGGAGTATAATCCAAATCGAATTTCAAATAGCTTTCTATAAATTTGATCCTATCTTGAAACCGTGTTCAACTCACCGGTAATGGAGCGTGGCTTTTCTACTCTCATTTCCTGGAACTCGAGTAGGTTTTGCATATGTGTGTGTGTGTGTGTGTGTGTGTGTGTGTGTGTGTTCGTTAGTGTTTTCACAAAGTACTTTTTTTTGTTTACTTTAGCATGTAGGATTTGATTCCATACTTGTGACATGGCTTTAGACTTAAAGCTTGGCTCACGTTAGGAAAACGAGTTAACGGTCTGTTTCAGTGTTGTGTCATCTCATTTTGTTAAATATATTTTTATTTATAAACTAAATATAATAAATAAATGATATGTTACACCTCACATACTCTCTCGCTCCATTACTTAAAATACTATACCTGAAGCTAGTAATTTTAAACGAGATATATATTGTTATAGAAACAAGGGAGAACAAAATAATCACCCGTTTCGGTGGCCACGTGGTCTAACGCGCTACTCTTGCAGTAGACTAGACTGCCGATGACGGGGAGATCGAGGTTACAATCTTGGTCGGGGATACTGAAGGTGTCTTTTCCAACATGGTTTTCCATTCTCCCTCCACTCAAATGCGGGTACACTTCCCATAAATATAACCTTCCTAATCTCTTAAACCATTGGCGTAATAAGTACATAAGCGTATAACCTGAACGGGTAGTAAGACACGGTGCTAAAAAAATGCAAAAAAAGAACTTTACATTTCACCAAAGAGCGTACATGAAATAAATATACTTTTACAAAAACATATTTACAATTGGTTCTGTGTATTTTCCACTCATTTCCTAAAGCTCTATTTAAAATATATATGATCCAAATTAGAAATTTCCGTATATTTAAAACACCTTCAAAATAATATTCCTGCAAATATGAGACGCGCTATTTTGTTTGTAATGTTAATCAGTGCCTGGATACCAATTTTAATCAGAATATTTTGAGCCAATTTTGACAAAAACATTTTTTACTCTTTTTCGCCTTCAAGTAAGCTACCTTTAGTTTTAGGGTAAAATAGCTAGTTCCATAAATCCCGCGGGTAAATCTTATGAAAACCTTAGATACCAATTTTTAGCACGATCGGTAAAGTGGTTTCGGCTCTAGTCCGAGATAAAGACAGCCGGTGTCGCTAAACCACTTTCCTAAGCTCAGGGGATCATGAAGCGTTGACATCCATCAAAATTTTCAACTAGATTTTCTTTTCGCTGACAATTACAATATTTCCTCTCTCCGAAGGGTCAAAAGAAAGTAAAATTTACTACATAAAATGGCTTGGAATAATGTTACCTGTGAAATGTAAACAAAACTCTTCAATTTGAAAACAATACCAAGAATTGAGCCTACTGACGAAATATTCAACCTCAGTAATATATTTTTATTTTAAAAACTTAAATATTCTATATTAACGTCATATTCTAAACAATAAGCTCTGCCATTTTTAAAATAAATTTAAATTTACTATATTTTAATTACTCTATGCCATTAGGAGCTTGAAAGTTCATTACCGCACCTATAAAAGTACATTAGTACTATTTTTCAGTAATATGAAAATGGATTTCATCTACTGAAGCACGTCCTTAAGAAGGCCGCCTACCGGAGCCTTAAGACGCGTTGCTGACGTCCAGGAATCCTGCGTTATTTGACAAGTGGCTTGTTATTTCAAAATATGGTTCACCCTGAAATGGAGACGAATAATGTCAACACGTCCTTAGTGGATCAAAAACTATATTTTAGGTTTTGTAATTATTGTAAGAAAAACACACTAATACATTTTCAGCAGCGTTTCAAGCGGAATAGAGCATTTCGAAGATAAAACTAAATGTCTAGGAACATAAATATGTAGAGGTGCCGGTTTTTATTCGATTTTGATTTCTTGTTTTCTTTAATCGTGTTGATACACGATAAACACAATAGTTGTGTTTTGGTGTTATGATCAACATAGTTTGAACTACTCCTACTTTAGTATTCAATCGAGCGCATTTGTGGTCTAGGGTTAATAGTTTATGGCTACAAATACGAAAATTCCGGGTTTTGATCCCCGGCCCTTCCAGAATTTTTCTGTGAATTAGTGGGTCTGGAACGGGGTAAAACCCAGCCCCGTGAGGACAAATTAGCAGCAAATTGAATAAATAAGCTGGTCTATAAAACTGAGATTAACTACCGCAGGGTTCTTTGTGCTGAACACATGACACCCTATATCCACAAATGTTGGCACTATCGTTGCTAACAATGATGGAAGGTATAAGCTTACGCCATGGAGTTATTTTTTATAATATTCAATCCGAAAATTGGTTGTCGTGCACCTCAGTCTTCAGCTAGCCTCTTGAGCTCTGTGTAGGTTCGACAACCTTCATCCTCCTTTACCTGCTTGATGTTTTCCATTCTCGATCTGGATTACTAGGAATGTCTTACTCAAGTTGTGCAAGCTACATCAGTGAGGTTCTGTCGCCTGATTGGAACGTGACTGAGCCCGGTCTCATAATGACAGGATTCAAGAGACCTTCGAGGCACTGTGCCGAACATCTGTTAGAGGTGCTCACGCTGACCACCTGCTCATTCACAAGCTAACATGAAGTAACATATTCACTGAAATTTCCAACGTTCCGGGAAGTCATCAAAACAACGCCAAGTCTAAATTTATATCTCTTTTATTAAGTTTTGTTGTTGTTATTTCACTTATTCCGTACCTGATTATTTACAGTAAAACTACTTTAACCATTTATTTATATATTTTAAATTAGTTTATATGATATTACCCGCTTATGTGGTTGCATAGTCTATGGCGCTACTCTCACAGTAGACTAAACTTTCGATGAGGAGATCGAGATTCGAATCTCGGTCGGGTGTACGGAGGGTGGTTTTTTCATAAGGGTTTTCCATTCTTTCCTCAATTAAATGTGGGTACACTTCCTCTAAATATAACCTTACTAATCTCAAAAACCATCAACTTTTTTTACCACCTCGTCTTACCACCCTTAATTTAGAGGAAGTGCATACAAATTTGCGTGGAAAGAAAGTGGAAAACCAACTTGAGTGCACCCAACCTGAATTGAACCCCGATCTTCCCGTATTCGGCAGTCTAGTCCAACACGAGAGTAGCGCGTTAGGCCATGACACCGAAGCGGGTATTAGCGTAATTAGTACCCAGATGGGTAGTAAGATGCAGTGCTAAAAATAATCTTGATTCTCGTATTCTAAAGTATACGATAAGGATTTCACTGCTTGAGCCCTCAGGACATCCGTGCGACGCGAGTAACGAACCGGAGGTCTACAGGAAACAAAGAAGAAATTTAAGACCTCATACCCCCTCGGAGGTAACCAAGGACACCTAAAAGGATCTCACATTATTGATCTGGGGTGTGTGAGATATAACTATAAAAATAATAATAATAACAGGGTCATAACATAACATTCTAAGATGATTGAGATTTAATTTAAACGTTCTAATGCTTTTAAGCTGCCATTCCTGTAACAGTGAGACGATATTTTCCTTCAAGAATGCGGCAGCCTAAACTCGTGAGCGAGACACGTGTTCCAAGTTTGATTTGAATTTAATTGTTCATCATCGAGACTTGACATAACAAGTCGATGGCCACGTGGACTAAACGTCAATCTCGTCTAGTCTAATTTATCTGTGCATGTGAGGTAGTGGTCTGAATACAGTCCTAATGAATTAAGGTGGTTTTTTTTCCACCCCTGAACGGTTTTCCACTTTCCATTTCTCGCTATTGCGGATATACTTACTACAAATTCTACCTTACTCATAATTACCCCAATAGTGTAATTAAATGTAGATTACCCAGAAGGGTAGGGAGATATAGGGTAAAAAAAAGTCTAGCCAGTCATAAACGTCGATAGGAAAGTAAGCTAGTGGTTAATAACCAAACCATAAAAGTGTCAAGTATTTTTAATATGAATATTATAACTTTTAACAAGGATTAATCACGTCCACACCTTTTATTTAAATTAATTAAAATTAATGTACAATATATGTGGAAAAAGCTAAAACTAAATTCAAATTAACGGAAACTTCCTTCTGATTGGCTGACACAATCGCGCTGAAAGTGAGGAGAGCGCGAGTTAAGGGCAATGTTTCTCCAGTTTTTATATTATAAATATTTTTGTTCAAAATAAATCAAATAATGCTCCAGTAGAAACGAATAGTTTAATTTCCTTTACACGATGATATAAACCTTTGTTGAATATCTGTCAAGGATGTCCTGGAATTCAATGACAACTTTTTCTCTTAATTTAAAACGTTTCTCATCTAATGTCGCTATACTCATGACCGATATTCAACAACTGTTAATATCACCGTGTGAAGAAAATCAAACTATATTTTTCAACTGAAGCAATATTTGATTTATTTTGTTACAAAAACTGCAAAAACACTGAGTGAAACAGTTTAGCCACATTTTTTTTAAATACAGTAAAATTGAAAAATAAATATTTAAAAAATAATAAATTGATCCCAGGATCTCTTTTGCTAGTTAAATAATCCATAAAACCGCACTTTGATAATAAGCTTTCTGACTATATCTTGATTTTGAATCTATCTTCCCGGTTAATTGGCCGTGAAGCGTATAACCAGAATGGGTAGTAAGATGAGGTGCTAAAAAGAAATCTGCCATGAGACGTACTCTTAAGACTAGTTCACTTGTATATATTAGTGGCTCTACAATGACTACCACCGCAGAATTCAAAATATTCAAACACAATCCAATGAACGCTTGGAATTTATTATAATATTAACCAAAATTGTCACTAAAGTTAAATTTCCGTATGTTTTCTCTGAGCTTAAACTGTAGACAAATATTTTCTCTTGTAAGTATAAATAATAATTTTTCAAACACTCCCATCAGTACTTGTCTATCCACGTAAAAAACATTTTTTTTTCGGGAATTTAATTAAAATGGTAGGAGGCCACCTGAAAATTATCAAGCAAAACGTTGGGGGACAGGAGATGAAATAAAAATAAAAAAATGAAAAAAGAATCTGCAGCCTTTGCGCGAGAGTAAAAGGGGATTTTAAAATTGAAACTGAGCTTAAACCCTTTGCTGTGTCTTTGTTATGTGGTCAGATGGTTCCAGTGGTCACTAATATTGTTAAATTAAAATAACTTTTTTATCTTTTAGAGTAAAAAATCAAATATATATTCCTTCTTTATTTTGTGTGTGTAAAACATCTGACCGCAGCTTTTAATTTTCATGTTCGTGGTTCTGTTTAGTATATGAACATACTAGGCATGAAATTGTCCTTTGAGGGTTATCCTTGCCCTTTATCTACACTTTGTTTCAATAAAATATCGACCCTTTAGAAACAAGAGCGTTTATGTCCATTGGTGGCTACAGACAGGGAAAACCTGTAAAAGTAAGGGCATTTTTTGGTATCAGAGAGTTTAATTAAAAATATTAAATGGTTAGGGAATTTAAATATTTGACTAATTCTGCACCTAAACATTTAAACAAGAGAGATAGATTTTGTTTCTTGTGTTAGAAAAATGCATTTCCAAGATACGGCCATCTTAACATGAGATGGTTATACAGGATTTGCACATTTACACATGAACACAAATAATACTTCAAAACATTAAATACTGAAAAAAGAATTTATAAGAATATAGTTTAGGATTTTCCAAAAATATGTGATTATTATAATAAACAGAAAAAATTACCATTTACCAAGAAAAATGGTAAAAAGATCTAAGTAAGTCTTAGTAAAATTTTTTTAAATGTTTGATAAATTCAGGAAATTTTACCATTAATGTGTTATAGCCACCCTGCCTAATGCCAGGATCACGATCGAACTAACGTTCACTTAATATTTGCACATGGTAACGTAACGTAACGTAGCGTAACGAATAGGCTCTCCTAATGTATTTTAAATGTAAGCCATCACGATGCAGTTAACTTAACGAACACTTAACATAAGACGTGGTGCCAAAAACAAAACAACAAACTTAACGTTCCCTTAACTTAAGAGTTGTCCAAGTAATAACTTTCACGTTAAATGGACGTTATTAAGTGAAGGTACCACGTGTTGTTCTTGCTAGCCAATCATGTTTAGAGTGACGTCGAACAGGGTTATGTAGTACTTCATTTGTTTGTTTATGGTTTGCAGATGAATTCTTCGGTACAGTTTGCCCGCGTATCATGATTTATAGAACGTCGTTGTTCCACTTTATTTTGTAACTCCAGTAAAGCTTCCATTGCAAGTACTTTCGTCCTACTCAGTCCTAAATGTTTCGGTTTCAGTTTAGTGAACAATTTTATTATTTTTTAGTTGTCTAAGCTCATTGTCTGTGTTTTGCTTGAGTTATGTTATGTCACGCTACGTTACGTTACAGAACTCTTGATCACACACAAGTTTCCATACATTAAGTGAACGTTACGTTACGTTACAGAACTCTTGATACATACACAAGTTTCCATACATTAAGTGAACGTTACGTTACAGAACTCTTGATCACAGACAAGTTTCCATACATTAAGTGAACGTTACGTTACGTTACAAAACTCTTGATCACACACAAGTTTCCATACATTAGGTGAACGTTACGTTACGTTACGTTACAGAACTCTTGATCATACACAAGTTTCCATACATTAAGTGAACGCTACGTTACGTTACAGAACTCTTGATCACACACAAGTTTCCATACATTAAGTGAACGCTACGTTACGTTACAGAACTCTTGATCACACACAAGTTTCCATACATTAAATGAACGCTACGTTACGTTACAGAACTCTTGATCACACACAAGTTTCCATACATTAAGTGAACGCTACGTTACGTTACGTGAACATTAATTTGAGCATGATCCCGGAATACTCAGACAAACGGGTATGGGAGCCTCGTCTTTGCGTTGCAAATAATGATTAGGGTATAACACAACGATGGACACATGTACAAAGATGTCAGTCTCGTATAATCTGGTTTGCCAGTGACGAGGGATCTAGAGGTTCAAACCCCCACCCAGGTGCACTGAGATGTATTCTAACAAAATTGTTTCTCTCTATCCGCGCAAATACTTGCTCACTTCCTCTAAAATCATGACTTACTCTTCACTGACCCCATTTGTATGGATGTGCAAATGGCTCAAACTGCCAATAAGGAGCAGGGCACAAACAAAAGGGAAGCTCAATCTGATAGACAGTGAACATTATTTTAATGGAAGGATTTAGGTTTAAAGTTCGTTTGCATCATATAAAATAGTTTGAATTTATTTGAAACAAATTGTACTCTTGGTTTACTCTGAAAGGTAGCAAGCCTAACTTACTTAGTTCCACTATGGTGTAGCTTACAAGATAAGGTCATAGTGATATTGGAGATTTCTCTTCAACAGTGATGAGTTAAGGGCTGGGAAACGGTTATGTTTGTTCATGATTTTAGCTAGTTTAGCTAGTCCTGTGCTACTATTATAAGTCAGTTCATTAAGTTTACGAAAAAATCATTTAAACTTTCTTTTGTACTTTTTCTATTTAGAGAGTCAAAATAGAATCTTATGACGACACGTTGGAACCATTTTGCATGAGATGCGATTTTAAAATTTATAGAACCTAAATCCTCTAACTTTGGTTTATTTTGGGCACACTTTTTTTTCTCTCTCTTTCAGCAAGTTGCTATCTTGTTTATAGCTATCCACCAGGTAGGAAAAGCATTGTTATTATATATATATATATATTAAAAAACATTCGAACATCATCAAAACGAGATTTGTATAACGGTAAATGTGTTCTCTTTCTATGCATTATACGTGAATAAAGACCATAGAAAAGCTAAAAAGATAAAAATGAAGTAGAAAAAGCGAGCAATTGTATGTTTGAAAACACTCTTTTATGTAGGATAGTGTTTTTTTTGTTTTTCTTACAACAGATAAAAAAAACAAGATGTTAACATCTATTGTTTGCTTGGTTAATCCTCGTAATGCCCCGTACTCATTAGTGATTTTTCCATATTTAATTAATCACGGAATTCATTACAAGTAGTTATTAACATGTTAACGAGTAAATGTCAGGGAAACTATTATCCAAACACATAACTATCATGTAAATCTTGTACGTAGCTTGATGGTGGCTAAGGCAATTTTTTTTTTGTAATTATGTCTAAATTCAGGCGGATGCACAGAAAAGACAGAAGTTGTCTTACAACAGGAAACTAAACTTGGTTTTATTTCATTATATCTTAAAGTAAAATAAAATATTTCAATTTAAAAAAGTTTAATTGAATTATGGTTTCATATTAATATATTTTATATATTTATTCATGGTTTAAAAATAAGACATATTATTTCAAAAACACAATAAACTTTTATTTTATAAATATACAAATCAAGCTATGGTATTTGAAATTGGTTAACATTAACGTGTAATGGAACGGGTACGAGAAAAATCCAATTTTTTGCAGTTTTTATGGCAAAACTTTTTTTGATCAAAATAAAAAAAATTATACTTCAGTACAAACATATAATTTAATTTTCTTCACATGGTGACCTCAAAATTTCTTGAATAACTGTCGAGTGTGTCCTGGAATTTAATGACAATTTTTCTCTTCATTTAACAAGTTTCTCATCTAATGCCGCTATTCTCATAACAGATGTTCAACAAAACTGTTGAGATCACCATGTGAAGAAAATTAAACTCCCTTTCTACTGGAGTAATATTTGATTTGTTTTGGCCAAACAAATGTTTTGTCATAAAAACTGCATTGGCATCAGCCTTTTATCGTGTCCCCTTCCACCCCACCTTAAGGGGGCCTCTTCATTAAGTGAAAAATTGCCGCGGAAATATTTAGCTCTAGAGCAATATTTAATTATACGATGCGTTATTTCAAAATATGGTTCACTCTGAAATAAAGTCGTGTACCACAAATAAGATCCAAGATAACAATTCAATGCCAAAATAAGATTTTATTCAATAAGACAATAATCTATATATTTACAAAGAAAAACAACACAAAGGGATTGGGCGAATATACAACTACGTAGTCGCATAAATAAGAAGCATATGTTCAATGAGTGAATTCCACACAAGGCAGAAAACAATGTTTAAGACCATAACTAAAGCAAAAAGCAAATAAGTTAAATAAACCACATTGAAGTTGGTCACCCTGATATAATACTTTCACGACCTTAGTTTACTTGGATGACAGCTCAAAAAGTTACTAGAAATAATCCCTAATATATCCCTAAGCCAACAGCTGACATCTATCACTTTGGATAACTGTAATGTAAACGTATGGTAATGTATGAAGTTGATAGTTAACCACAATAATTTAGGCAAATATTATTTATATATTTATTTGAGGTATGAGAGCTATGAGACTAGGCTTTATGAAAAAAGGACTCTGGATTTATCCTTCCTCCATCAAATTTAGTTGTTTGTTGATAGGCTCACAACAGAAATTTTAAGATATTTAAAAATTAGCATCAATCTTTCCTTTATACTTTGAGATAAGAAGTTTCATAGTCCCCCCCCCCCTCTTTATTATTGACACGGAAAACGTTAGTTGTAGGTAAAGGTTGAAAGGGAGTATAAGCGTCTCACCGAATATTTCATAGTAACTACTTCGCAGATTATTTCATCATAGTTACCATTATTATTTAGTTACAAGTTTCTCTAACGAATTAAGTTGTGTATGGAGCATATATTTGTATTTTGTCGGTGGACGTGATAGAAGAACAGTTTTCTACTTTCCAAAACTAAAAAGGTGGGATCGTCTTTCTTGCCCCTTTGCTTTACAAGTTTACAGCACGCAAAACAGTTTTATCTCCAATCTGTATTATCATAGCTTCTTATTTTCTAGCAAGCGCCTCTCACCCCTCCCCCCACCCCATACGTGTGGTTTCCCCTCCTTCCCCAATTACTCCCCCTCCCGTTGTGTGTAGTTTTTTTTGTGCATAGTGTTAACATTTTCACTCGTTATTGTTCAAACACTGAACATTGTATTTTCCTCTATTACTTCCCTCTTCAAATTACTTTCTGGTATTTTATTAATTATTTTTTGTGGCCCTCCCGCCTGTTTTATTTTTACTGTGTGTATTTGGTTTTTTAATTGTTCTTAACCTATCTCGCAAATTACTATCCTCCCCTACTAGTAGGTGGGGGGTGAGGAGGGGATGATGAGGGGACTCTTCCCCCTAGAGCGATAGATCCCCAAACCACGCGACCACACTCCGGGCTAACCATAATGCACTTCACCCCAGGGCTGACACAGGTTTGTACCATCCATTTGGAGGAAACACTTTACATTTGTTTTCAGGCAATATAGTAGAAATAGTAGTAATATTCAACTAAATGTTAAATAGCAACTAAAACTTTATCTTTCCCATCGGTTTCACAAATGATTGAAATTATCATTGGTAACCGCCTTTAACAGAAATTAATTTAAACATAGTTGAAAAATCGTCCTGGACATAAGAATCGAACCCGGAGCCACGATAATGCCGGTATCACGGTCAACGTAACGTTTACGTAACGTTAAGTTCATTTATCTTTCACGAAACTTTCACTCAATATAAATAAACTAGTACCCGCTACAGTGGCCGAATGGTCTAAGGCGTCCCTCTCCTCGTGTTGGGCTGACCTGCTGATGACGGGGAGATCGGGGTTCGAATCCTGGTCCAGCCTACTGAAGGTGGTTTTTCCGTAATGGTTTCCCACTCTCCTTCCAAGTAAATGCGGGTATATTACCTCTAAAACGCTTCCTTATTTTTACCTCACTGGAATACTTATCATAAATGCCTTCAACCCAATTAAGCTGTGAGTACTTGCACTAGAAGTGAACTGAATCTACAGAATAAAGTGTAACAAGAGGCTATGACGTTTTAGAGTTTGCGAGAAGCGGACCAACTATACCAAAGAAGTCGTCTGCATATCATAAAAAAAAAAAAAAAATGAAGTACTAAATATCTGTGTTGACGTTGCTCGCATTATGATTGGCAGGAAGGAACACGTGGTACCTTCACTTAACGCTTAAGTAACGTGAAAGTTCTTCCATTGACAGCTCTTAAGTTAACTGCATCGTGATGGCTTCCTTAAAAAACACACTAGGAGCACCTTTACGTTACGTTATGTTACTTTACATTACATTACAATCACGTGAAAATTAAGTAAACGTCAGGTAAACGTTAAGTTTGATTGTGATCCCGCCATAAAAAAAAAGTTGCCAAACCTAATTCTCGTATTCAGGTGTAATTTTAAAACCATATTTAAAAGGGTATAATTTATAGCGTGAACCTTGTGAAGCGATTGATTATCTCAGCACACGACTTATAAAATAGCTTAAATCTAGGAACAGACAAAACATCCAGTCATATGGCCGTTAATTCATCGGTCTTAAAGGGGAAAATTTTTCAAGCCATGCAGGGAATCAAACCCGATACCCTCAATTTAATAGATAAACACGCAACCGACTGGGCTAAGTTGTTATACATTATTTATATTAATTCTATAAATCATTTTTATTTATGTTTTTAGGCACTTATATATATTTAAGGTAATGGGACAACTACGTATCGATAAATCTGTATTTAACTTTATTTCTATATTTATACCCTATAATGGTGGGAACCTGGACAAAGGCGTCAGTCTCGTCTTGTCTAGTTCACTGATGATGGGAATGTTAGGCTTATGATCTGTTCCAGACGCTAATGACCCCCACTGATGTCAAAATGTTAAACTAAGAAGCTGAGATCTATTTGCTGTGTGTCTCAGAATTAATGAAATTAATATAATATTGAAAATGCTTAAAAATACTGATAATTCACTCAAACCACTTCAATAGGACTGCCGACGGTAAGTTACTGTCGATGACGGAGATATCGGGGTTTTAATACCGGTTGGGTGTTCTAAGAAGAGCATTTCCTTTAGTTTTCCACACTCTCTCTCTCTCTCTTTCCACGCAAATGTGGGTACACTTCCTCTTAGTTCAACCTTCCTCATCCCTAACAGATTAGTGCATATTTGTATAACTCGGACGGGTAGTAAGACGCGGTGTTAAAAAACAACAACAATAAAACCAACTCACTCTTTGAAAAGCATTCAGGCAACGCCACTGAGCCAACGCGCGACGTCGTCGAGTAGGCAAGCCCGCCGGTCAAGTGACGCGCCGTGACGCCCGTGGTACGACAGTTGCAAGAGAGAGAAAGAGAGAGGGGTGCGGGAAGGAATCGATACGGGGTTGTTGCCTCCCCTCCTTCCCTCTGTCCTTGTCTTCAAACCCCCCCTCTCTCTCTTCCCCGACCCCCCACATACTCTGCCAGATGTCCGCCCGCTGCGGGTGGTCAAACTTCTCGTCAGCGTACTAGTCTATAATATAGCTGAGTGGAATGGGGGGGCTGACAGGATTTGGAGGAGCTGGTTTCTATCCGAGGGGGGTATAAGATTACAATGAGGCAGGTTTGACAGCTCAAAACGTTAGTAAAGCAACTCTTCATGCATTCATGTGTATAAAGCTAGATAATTTTTTGCATTCATACGCTTGAATTTATATACTTTGTGTATTCATACAGCTATTTAAATTGCCATACTTTTATATTATATATTTATCCGGTTAGATCTTCATACTTTTGTTTATTTATATGCCTAAATCTACATTTATTTATGCATTCATATGCCTAAATCTAAATGTTGTATGTATTGAAATGCCTAAATCTACATAATTTTATCTATTTATATGCCTAAATCTACATACTTTTATCTATTAATATGTCTAAATTTACATATTTTATCTATTTATATGTTTAAATCTACACTTTCATATATTTATATGTCTAAATCTACAGACTTTCATATATTTATATGTTTAAATCCACACTTTCATATATTTATATGCCTAAATCTACATACTTTTATCTATTTATATGTCTAAATTTTTACATATTTTATCTATTTATATGTTTAAATCTACACTTTCATATATTTATATGTCTAAATCTACAGACTTTTATGTATTAAAACACCTAGTGAAATCAGCCTTCTAAGTAAAAATTGCCAAACATGCTGGCTGATAACTAAGTCTTCCGACCTTTTAGGTGTTTTTATTACAAACTTTATATTTGTATACGTAGCTGTGACTAACAGTTTAATATTATCTATACACCGTTTAATAAATCCTCATTTAAATTTTAAACTAATGATTTAGAGCTAAAAGTAAAATTTAGAGGAAATGAGCACGCATTTACGGCACCCTAACTATACTCAGCTGGGACACGCACCCCGACCTCCACGATCACTGGAGAACCAGTTTATTTCCAGAGTGACGCACTAGACCATTTGCCCACTGATGTGGTGAGCCAAGATAAAATGGTCATATGTCCGCTTTAAGAGAATCAATATGTTCTACCTGTACATCCGTTGAAAATGCATTGAAACCTTCCTTCCAGCTACATACACAATATTTTGGGACGGCGTCAACGTAAATGAAACGGAGCAAAATAAAAGGGGGTAGGGAGAGAGAAGAGATAAAGTATTTGTTATTAATCCCCCTGTGGTCTACTTGTAATCTAATAGGAATGTGTGTATTTGAACGGACACGGTTTTCGGTCAATACAAGTTTTCTGTAACTTGGGGTTTTAAAGTTACTATGCATTAACGACGCTGCCTACTTGGAGATTTTGAAGCTGTTTTGTGACGTGGGTTGCATCTTAATTTGCCGCACCTAAGCACTATCAAACTTGGACGCCGATTTACGAAATAGAGAGGGACAAAAATGAGGTATTCAACTTGCAAATCCTCTTGTCTATATGCTGAGCACACTTTCCATCTTCCACTAACGAGTATACACCTACCCTCTTTCACTGACTAGTATAAACACACTCTACTATTTACGCCTGGACAATATTGACTTGCATTCCAAAATTATCCTTTCCTTGCTTCCTGTTTTAGATGAGCACTTGCATCCACGGACTTTTTTACTTATACACCCTGGCAGGAAGATTCATACAGGCTATTTCCGTGAATAAATTAAATAGCAAGAGGTTAAACGATTTTAAAAATAAACTGTTAGATCAGAATTATGTTTGTTACAATGTAAGACTATTTTAAGATTATCTAAGAATGTACGAATTTTTTTCAATATCATGTCTTTAAAACTCGCTGAATTAAAATGTAAATACATTAATACTGGAAATCGTATCTTGCGTTACCACTACGTCACAGTTAGGCAATGTCCTTAAGTGGCTACTTATCTGAGCACTTAAACGCATTGCAGTCTTTTGGTTTTAAACTTCCATTCCTATAAGAAATCCCACAATGTGAAAATATTTTCTTACAATTAGGGGGCATCATTAAATTCCAATATTTGTTTGATTAATAAACTCGTTTGGACATAAAACCTTAACCCCGGACTCAGTACAGCATTCTATTCCTATTTCATTGTGTAATTTTGCTCGCTTCAGTGTTGAAATGGTCTTAACTCTTAAGGTGTCACTTCCACAATAACTGGACTACCGATGGTAGGGAGATCCAAGTTCGAAGTTTTTTAAAAATGGTTTTCCACTCTCTACGTGAATTCGAGTACTCAAAATTCAACCTTACTCAACCCTAACAAATAACCCTAATTATTACATAATTATGCTTACAACCGAACGGGTAGTGAAGTGTGATTCTAAAGAAAAAAATGTAATTTAATTTATAAATTATTGATAATATTTATGTATATGTAATGAGAGTTTTTGTATTGATTGCTTTTAAAACTAGTGAAACATTCCAAATATCATAACCCAAGATTGAATTTTGAAAACACAAATGTATATTACAATTACCTTGTAAAACCTTTTGTTTTAGTTTTTGATTTTTGGCTCATTATTTGAAAGGTGTTTCTTTTTTAAATTATGGTTTTAGGAATGATGATTTAATTTCAGCGCTAGTAATCAATATATTGTTTATTTATTTTACAGGGTGTACCAGAAAAAGTGGGACACACTTTAGTGGTGGACAGGACGGAAACAAACACACGAAAAAGTTAATATAGGCATGTCTCCCATTTGACTGTTTCAGAGCTACGGTCATGTTTGTACTCCAGTAATGTGGAGCTGTTTAACATAATAGAAAAGCTCAAAATGGCCACCTTCAGCCTGAATTCAAACCTGCAGTCGTCATGTCTTAGAATACCGCACTCTTTCAAAACTGCTCTTGTCAAGAGAACATACAGGAATAACCCATAGAACATAACTAGTCAACAGGTCGAGAGATTTCGAGTACGCTATACAAAGAATTTAGTGTAGTAACTTGGCTGCAGATCTGAAACAAGATAAAACGGGACACATGTCTATATTAACTTTTCTCATTGTTTTTGTTACTCTTGTCCACCCCTGAAGCGGGCCTCACATGTTACGGTGCACCCTGTATAAAATTTTTGTTTTTATTTGTTTATTAGCCTTAAGATTTTTATTTATTTAGTTTTGTTTATGTTAATAATTTCAATTTTGTATGTTTATAAACTTCCTTAATTAATCAAAAAGGCATTTGCCTTAACTTCTTCTTAATAAATACATTATTATTTAATTACTATTGCAAATTGATTAGTTTTATACAACATTGTTATCATTCTTTATTCGGAGGTGCCCAGCTATAAAAATAATGGTTTTTAATTAATTAATTTAATTGCATTTTTGAATATTAAAAACATATCCAATTATAGACTTACTTGAAGCACTAATACGTTTTAAATTAAAAATAATAAAAAGAATGTACTGTACAGTGTACATACATCATGCAACAAAGTATATGTGATATGATTGAAATAATCAATTAAATAATTACGAAAATATTTTTAATTGATCATTATCATGTCTTAAAAATCAATTATTTAAAAAAACTTATAAATAAATAAAAATTGTAAGATTTCTTCCCAGTGATTTTATTTTACTCAGCTTGATTGGATTTATCTACTCTAGAATTGGTTTATAATTGTTATTTTAAACGTTTTATTTGTTTTTAATTTGTAGTAGCCACATTATGATATATATTATTAAGCTTCAGGCAATGAACCATTAAGTATTTTTTAACTTTTTTTTTCTGTTTCCCTTTTAAGGCGTTTTCTATAGTGAAACATGCATCACACAACACCTGTATGAAATGTAGTACTACACCTATCACACGGCGTCAGTAGTTTCAAGGAACGCCCCTTTGTATTATGACAATACAACCCGCATAGCACTTTTGTATGAAATGTAGTATTACACCTATCACACGGCGTCAGTAGTTTCAAGGAATGCCCCTTTGTATTATGACAATACAACCAGCATAGCACTTTTGTATGAAATGTAGTGTTACACCTATCACACGGCGTCAGTAGTCTC
>CABFWO010002677.1:2770-53274 GCA_902155825.1 Timema genevievae
TTTTTTTTTGTTTTTTTTTTAAAAAAATGAGTTTTTTTTTCTATTTTTTTTTTTCAAACACCATTTTTTTCACATATAAGGGGGGGGGGGGGGGGGGATGAGACTTTTAAGACCTTATCTTAAAAACATATAAAAAAATCTCGCGCCGCTTTTTACTACCCGTTCGGGTTACCCGCATATTTACACTAATGTGGTAGGAATGAGGAAGAGAGTTTAAAGCAAATGTGCCCGAATTCACCTGGGGGGAGTGGAAAAATCCTTTATGAGGGATAAAATATCTATCAGTAGATCCAGCTGGGATTCTAATCATAATCTCCCCCTCACTGGCAACTCAGTCTATTGCAAGAGTGACGTCTTACACCATTTGACCACCGTAAGTATGAACTAATTGTAGGCGTACAGTATGTCAAAGTTACTGTCTAACTGAACAGTCAGAAAATACACCCCGAGAAAGGAGTTGTGATCCCGGGAACTCGTTACACACTTCCTGAAAAACAATAAGACTCCGAGAACTGCCACGATGCTGTAATGAACTGGAGCCACATATCACACCACGACATGTATAATTTCAAGAGCGGTAAAGTACCCTTACGTGCACCGGAGGTAAGAGGGTGGGGGATTAGGAGCGAGAAACACATTCTAACCATTTGTTATCGGCGGCAGGGGGTGGTGTGCAGTGACAGGGGAAAATAACGAGGAATAGCGAGGTTTCGGAGCAAAAAGCTCGTTCCTTCTAACTTCCACCAGAGCTACAGAATCAGGGGTGAGAAATATCTCAAAGCTGTGCCAATTTTGTTATAAGTTTATTTTTAAAACTTATATTAAAATATCAAACTATATTATAAATGAGATACAATAAATTGTAGGTGAAGCGGATTATAGGAAAAGGGAGTGGGGGTACCTAATCCACTACCTTGGCAATAAGAATTTAATAAGGTTTAAGTTAATATTATTTCCCACTGTACTCCACGTCTTACTTTCCATCTGGACAATCCACACATTTTGCCTGATAGGATAATGGCTAGTAGGCAGAATTTAGAGTAAATGTGCCAGTATATGCGTTAAGAGAGTGAGCGCGCACCATTTGGGCCGGGGGAGAGCACCCGTCCTAGTCCAAACCCCACCTCTTCTCCTGCATCGCCCCTCATGAGGCAAACCAGACTATTAGATAGCGACACCGGTGTGGGCATGAAACGATCCTTGTCGCAATATATACCCCTGTGAGTTCCTACGGGTCTAATTATTTCTCCGAGGAGAATCCCTCCGCAGGCCAAGATATCACGACGGATCGGAGTGTCTGCTAGTGCCGAGGTTGAGCATAAACGCACCTGAGTCAGTTGTTCCGAGGACTGGCCTGAATAAATCATCCCTCTCCGGCCGCCTGCCTCGCATACAAAGTTTCAGTGGTACCTTCCTTCCGGCCGCGCAAGTTATGCGAGAGACGTGTCTTGGTGAGGCGCGGCGTCAGGAAAGGAGGGAGGGCGGGAAGGAAGGGGGCGAGAGGCGGGAAAAGTACCGGTCAACGTGATTATAGAAATAAAATACTATTTGATTACCCAGTAAACAAGCTTTACGATGAGGTTTTTAAGGGCAATATTTTTCAGGGATATGGCTAAGGAAGGAAATACACCAACAATAGCGGTGGTCGGTAAGAAAGGATGGGAAAACTTTCGAGTTAAAAATTATATGTAAAAAAAAAAACAATATTTTAAATGTAGCGGCTGGGATTCGAACCTCGACATCCTTGTCCCCATGGGCCATAGATCAGTGACCACGAATACGGGTATGAAAAATAAAGTTATCAAAGTTTTCAATATGTGTATCAAATTGTGGTATCTAGCGTACACTTACTAGACATACAAATTGTATCAGCACACTTGGTCAAACTAGATCAACCAAAGACAGTTCTCCTAATGTTGTATCACCCCGAATCGAACTAATGTCCTCCAGAATTGTGAGTGCCTACTTTAACCAAATGGACGGATCTAAAAAAATCAAACTAAACACCATTATTTATGCATTGATTTAATAAAATAAATGTTAGTAGGTTATATTTATATCAGAAGGGTGGTTTCTGAAATAAGTTTAAAATAGTTTGATTTATTTTTCTGCACATCTTACTACCCATCCGGCCTATACACATTTAATTACACTAAACAAGTAGTGACCTCCTCGTCACAGACTAGATGAGCCTGACAATTAGTCCGGGGGTCCACCGATGCCGGTTTTTAATGTTGTTAAAAAGAACACTAATAACGTCGTAATTTTAAAATATATTACTCACCCCATTAAATACTACATTTTAAGAAGTTACAGCATTTTCATCTCCCTAAGTGGAAGGGAAAGTGTCTATATAATTCATGTAGCTAAGTCTAAACCCAATATTTATAAACTACAGCAACCTCGCTCTAGGAATTATTTGCTCAAAAGATACCACTAATCCGGCACGTTATTTATTTAACAGGCACACACTTAGAACTGCCAACGAACCGCCATTTATCACATTAATACACTTATATTCTAGAGATTCCCTGGCTCTCTGTGTAAATAAAATGTAGTAAAGAGTAGAAGCCGGTATTGTTGCTATTTAACGAGACAGAATAAGCTAGGTCAGATTTGTTGGGCGTCGCTTGCACTGTAATGCACTATTAGAAATGGCTCCACCTTAGATTGCGCTACTCACAGAGTTGTAAATGCAGCACTAGATTTAAAGGAGCCACCTAAAGGAGCGTTGAAACGGGTTGTAGACGTCCAAAAATCCCGATCTATTTATGAAGTTTGTAATTTAAAAATATGGTTAAAGTCAAAATAGAGGTGAATATCATATCGTCTCCATAAAATTAAACACGCTACATTTTGTTTTATTATTGTTCATCCTTAGAACTCATGAAATGGTTGGTAAGGTGGGACTGTAAGGGACTCGAGGGAAGACCAGTGTTTTGGCAGTTTTTATACAAAAGCTTTACTACTATTATTTCATACAAATTGTAATGTAATTTGGTTGCCATGGAGAGTTTGGTATCCACTACAAACTCTTCTTCTCATATCACCATGATATATTAATTTGTTAAATGTTGTGATTTATTTCTAATAAAAAGCTTTTATGATTTACTATGTTTTTACTAGTAAACCTTTTTACCATTCATCCTTTGTATAATATACCCTTTATTACTCTTTTTACAACACTTTCAACTTTTTATCCTAAAATATGTATCCAGAGTAATTAATGTAAAATGGGGTAAAAAGGGCAAAAAGACAAAAAAAATTGTAAATATGACCAGAAAGGGCAAACAGTGCACAAATATTTAAAAAAATGAACAATATATCAAAAAGAGCAAAAATAGTAAAAAGGGCAAAAAGTAAATCGTAAAAAAGGGCATAGAAGTTATAAGGGTTAAAAGAAATTAAAAATGTTAAAAGATTAAAAAGCTGCAAAAAGGCCAAGTGGGTCGAAAAGGAAGGAAAGGGTTAAAAGTTAGTGGGGTAAAACGCGTAAACAGGGTGGAAAGTGTAAAGAGGTTAAAAATGGTAAGTAAGTCAATAAGGGAAAAGGGGTAAAAAGGTCATTTCTTTAGGTAAAGAGAGTAAAAAGGTTAAGAAAGTGCAAAAAATGGTAAAATGTATGAAAAGGATAAAAAGGGTAAACGGGGTAGGAAGATTAAATGCGGTAAACAAAAAAAGGTAAAATATTTTTAAATGTATTTAATTACAACCCTTTAACAACCAATTATTAATTCTGTGACACTCTTCTTTCGTTTTTTTTATTAGCACCAACAAGCGAGAGTTCCAAGTATTATGTATAGAGAAGTTATAACTTAATCTTCAAAAGAAATGTCAGCTTTTAAAACATGTTCAGATTATATCTTTATTTTAATATTATGTATTATTAGTCAGCCTACTTTCACATTTTGTATCACAATTTAAACCAATAAAAGATTAATATTTGAACATAATTTAATATTTGGTTACTATTACCTATGGTTTATTTTATATACTAAAAATAATAGAGTTCCCGTGCGAGCAACGGGGGTACACCAGCTAGTTTTAAATAAACCACAAATGTGCATGTCCAAGTGCAGTTGATAAAAATTAATAACAGAAACTAGTGGCGAATTTATCATAAAGTTCACGCATGCGCATATATCTGTGTTTAATGCCGTCTATCATTCGCGGCTCAACTAATTATTGACGTGAACAAATGGTCCTTATAAGAGTGCGCACCACAAGAGTAGTATATTGTATTAATAGTAGAACTAACACTGTTATCGTGGTTTAGTACAACATCTTTGAATAACCCTCAATGTTATTGGTTTTAGCCAATGTAAAAAGAAAATAAGGTGGCGCGTGATAGCGAAATATATCTGAACGGCTGAGAGTGGGACGTCATTCAGTATGCAAGCCAGTCAGCGCGTTACATACACAAAGCTGTATGGAATACAGTTGTTAAACTTGGGTCACATTTTGGAATTTAAAATAATTAATATACCTTTAAAATCCACAGCAATGCCCAATTAACCTCACTACTTAACTTATTTAAAAAAAAATGTGTATGTTTGGCTATCTTCGTATTGTAATATAACTAGTGTGTGACGTAAGCAATGACATATTCAAATTACTCCAAGTGGCGTTACCTTTCTATTAACTTTACATTGGTTTCAACAGGTAAATAGACTATGTCCGCCCTTAGATGATAAGGAACACATCAGTTAGCTACGAAGACATCTCCTCCGGTGGTAGTGTTTACGAACTTGTTAATAAGAAAATCGTTTACACATACTAGTATTTTACAGAACTATTTATTTAAATTTGATCAAAAGTGACAGTCCCTTTTTGGGGGGTGGGGAGTCCTTATTTTATTTGTTAGTATAATTTGTTAACCTGGGTGAAATAAGGTATAGGCTATAGCTAGTCCGGAGTCTACTTACTAACAGGTAACACAGGACGGTGGAGCGTGTTATGTTTCAGCTTACCTGAAACAAATAAATATATAACATTAATTGAACTGCAAAAACAGTTTGTGATTCCAGCCTATTGTTTTACTTACAAGTAAGTTTGTTGCATAAATAAACACTAAAGAAACTTGTTTAAAAATACATTAGCCATATGCTTTAAAATCCACAAGTAAATATACATTTATAATTTAAAATTTAAATTCATACATAGAATTACGTATATAGTTTATATAAGAAAAAATTATGTTTCCAGTATGAATACATTTTAGTAATCTCAGTGATGTATTATTTGGAACTCTACTATCTTTGAGAGAGTTTGAGTTAAATATATTTTGTTTAAAGCTACGGTGGATTTTTGAAAGAAAAAAAGTGTTTCTAAAACCATTCCATATTCATCCACAGAGCAAGTGAATTTAGTCACTTAACAATTTGAGTCAATTTATGTAATTTGTTAAAGTGAAAAAACGTATTTGCGAAGTTGATTAATAAAAAACTGCTTTTTTGGTAAATACAATAATTGTTAGAAAAAGCCAAACTTACAGTGCATGGACAATAAAATCACCTCATAAGAAAATCAATCACCTTTATTTCTTTTTAAATTATGTGTAATTAATTTGAGTTATTTTTATATTTAAAGACAATTTGTCCAGGGTATGAACATAAATTTAGTGCAAAAAGAAATCTAAGCCAAACGCTTTAAGAAATCGCATGAAGATAAAGTGTTTGAAAACCAAATTTTAGGGAAGCATAGTAAAAAAAAAATCCACATAGTTCTTCGTTAAAATCCAGAAAATTATTGTATATAAAAGCACATTCATAATTTTTTACTATCAGAGGAATAAAAAATATTACTACTAAGTAGAAAAGAGGTTACGGAATATTTTGGGAGTACGATTTGCAAGAAGGTTGAGTAGGAAAAGTTTATATTATGTAGCTTACTACACTCCCTCTAGACGAAAGTAGGCGCATATTTTTAAAACTATTTCTTCCTTTTCACCATAAACATATAGTTCATGTCTTATTATTATTATTATTATTATTATTATTATTATTATTAGCACCGCGTCTTACTACCCGTTCGGGTTATACGCACTTACGCTAATGTGCAATGGTAGGGTGATTGTGAGATGAAATGGAGGACCTACAGTTTAACGTGGAATCCGAACCACGGTGGAGGCCCGGCATTCCTCACATTCACAAGTTGTGATTAATACACATCTTGTCAGAGGTGAAGGAAGGGTTTGGTAATCAGATAAATCTGTGCCGGGACCGAGGCATGTCTTATTATTTGCTTGATCTATCCGCTATACACAGAAATTAATAATAATATTTAGCACCGCGTCTTACTACCCGTTCGGGTTATACGCTTAAGTACTAATTACGCTAATGGATTAGGAATTGGGAAGGTTGAATTTAGAGGATGTGAACCCGCATTTGCGTGGAGGGAGAGTGGAAAACCATTTAGAAAAATAAAAACAGTTCACCCAACCGAGATTCGAATCTCGATCTTCCCGTCCTCTGTGGTCGAGCTCAACACGACTAGCGCGTTAGCCAACTACGCCACTGAAGCGGGTAAGAAATTAATAGAAGGACACGGAACTAAGATTGGGACATTCGGGTGAATGCACCACCATTTGTCTGGAAAGAAGGAAAAGCACACTTTTTTTTTAAACTAAATATCTGGCCAGGATATGGACGTGGATCTTTCAAGCCATTGGCACCGAGATTAATTAAATTGTTAAGTTGACTAATCCTTAATAGTAGGTACTGGCACTGAAGCGTAATACAAACACCAACATGTTGGAGATCGAGCACAAGTTCGTGTAGCGCCAAATACCGCGAGTCTGCGAACCAAGTTCAGAAATGCAGTGGAACCTTGATTAAAATTTCTCGACGCATGATTGCAGAGTTCTTCATACTCAGCGAATTCATGGAGAGAGTGTGAAGTGGAACATTCTGACATGTCAAGGGCATTAATTATTTTACAGAGGACGGATAGGTTTGCCATGAGCTGGGGGTGGGATCTCTCCGTCGATCCATCAATATCGTGACGTGTTGTCTCTAAGATATCCCAACAACCATGAGATCCAAGATGATGCATCGCAACCATAGATAGGCCACCGTTCAATCCAGGACGAGTGGACTGTTTTTGGCAGGAGGATTTTGGTACATTTATTTAAAATTCACTCTTTTCGAAAAGATATGTGAAGGCTATATTATATAGAAAGCGCATTCACGTAAGCAAAGAAGATGACGGGACCTTATGCAATAAGAGAACAACATCTCAAACCACGCGAAAACTGGTATGGGTGTCCAAATGTGCAAATTATCTCACTAAAAAATGAGAAGAAAATATATATCTAAATTAAAACAGGTACAGTACTGATCAAAGGCAGATGCCACAATAATATAGTTTATTAAAGTAGCCTTTACACGTATCAGTGGGCACGCTTACTAAACGTAATGCTCATCTTGTTTGGCTTTTCAATGACACGAAAATCGAGGTTCAAATCCAGGACGGAAGTATTGAGGGAGGATTTTCCTAAATGGTTTCACAAAGCAACTCCACGAAAATGCGGTTACATTTAATCTCAACTCTAGTATTCTCTACTCTATAAGAGCAGTTAAAATGTGTTGATAGCACTTAATATTTTTTTAGCACCGCGTCTTATTACCCGTTCGGGTTATACGCTTACCTAATTACGCTAATGGTTTTTAGGGAAGAGGAAGGTTATATTTAAAGGAAGTGTACCCACATTAGCGTGAAGGGAGAGTGAAAACCCATTTAGGAGAAACCACCTTCAGTACAACCGACCGAGGTTCGAAGCTGTCTCCCAATCATCGGCAGTCTAATCTATTGCGTGAGCGACGCCCTATATTATGCGGCCACTGAAGCAGGTTCGGAAGCATGTTAAAATACGGTGTAGAAAAATAACATTAGGTTTGGTAATCGTTTACCTTAATATCGTGATCCACTATAGATCATCGGGCCCCAGTCAACACTTTTGTTGGGGTATTACCCCGGTACTGGAGTTGTAACCTTACTTTGGAGTGTTTCTTTTGAACGGGCCCAATTAAAAAATAATGATGAAACCAAGCTTCAGCATAACGCCAACAGAGGGGATAATCACGTTATGCAATTTTGGGGGGTGACTCTTTAAAAATAAACTCAGATCCCGCGGGGGAAGAGAGGAGGAAGGATTCATGTTTAACAGAGCAAGTAAATTATTTATTATTATTATCATCATCATCATCATCATCATCATCATCATCATCATTATTATTATTATTATTATTATTATTATTATTATTATTAATTATTATTATTATTATTATTATTATTATTATTATTATTATATACAAGTACGCTCCAGCCATCAGCCAAATTATTTATTTTTGTCATAACGTCTCACTACACGTTCGGGCTAGTTGTGTAATGTGCTAGGGATGAGGAAGGTTGAATAACAGAGTAAGTGTACCCACATTTGAGTGGAGGGAGAGTGAAAAACAATTTAAGAAAAAACTCATGATACCTGATCATTTTTCCAATCTCAATCTCACCGTCATCGGCAGTCTAGTCTACTGAGAAAGTGACATTTAAGAGTTTAGACCATTCAACCATCGATGATCAGCCAATTAAACTATTATTAAAATTAAGCGCATACTATCTGAAGGGAGGTATATTAAGAGTATTAACCCAAAAAGGATGGAAAACCACAATGTAAAAAAATATATAATGCATAAAATTAGATCAAACATAACTAAAATAACCCTAATGGGTGGTAAGACGCAGTGCTAAAAAATAAAATAAAAAAGTCAGATCGAACTCAGGTCAAAGTTCACTAAATTATCCATGGTTTCAACTTTGTCTGTTTTTTCAGCTAGATTCTATCTGATCGCTTCTGTAATTTCATAAACTGGACACGAGACAAAAAGTTTGTAGCTCGTCAAAAAACAAAGAAGAAGGAGAAGTTTTAAAAACGGCGTTACACTTTCCCCGATCTAAAGTTGGTAAAATACCCGTGAGTTTTAATCACCCAATTATGTAGTTAATTATCTATATTTTATAAGCATAGTATAGCTTATCCATGGGAATTTTATTTCTGGCACTATATTCTGATAAACATTATGACCCTGTACATCATAGCTCTTAACTCTTGAATGTTTACGATGGATAATTAAATATTTTGACGTACTTGAAATCCGAGATATATAACTATTTTGAGACAAAATTAAACCTTGCACAGTTTTATCCAAACAAATTTTATTACCTAGTAAGAGGTACTTAAAGATTTAGATCCAACACAAGATATGATAAAAAAAATTATCATTTTTAACTCATGTTTTGAGTTTTATTTAGAACTAAACTTATATTTCAAATCGTTTACCTTAAATACTATTAATTGGCGGCTTATCATTGATATACACTCAGTTTACCTTGAAATATGGCAAGCAACCCTACCTTGACAGATTAAATGATTAACCTAGATTATAAGCTACGCTATAGTGGATGCAAGGTAACTAACTGCTAACTTTTAAAATTAATAGAGATTACTTTTTTCTTCACTTATTTAATTTAATAGTTCGTTCTATTATTTTCTAATCATAAGTATAGTAAGAATTACGTCTGTAGCATTTTTGTAAAAGTAATAACAATTTAAGTTATAATTTATATTATGCACATAACTTCGTTTACGACAAATTTACGATGTTACGCTCCGTGCTATTTTATATATATTTTAATGTACAAGTAATGTTTAGCGTAGATATATTTATATGGAACAAAAACAGTCATCCTAAATACTTATGAAAAAAATTGGAAATTTAATTTAGACGGAGGAAAAACCATATTTCTAAATAAAGGTCAATTGCTGCTTTTAATCTACATTAATCACGTTATGAATGATGAATGATTAGACTATTTTCGTTGAAACCTATTAAGTGATAAAAGACAGACACCAAATTATAATTGGAATAAAAAAAACTTTTATTTGTGCCCTAATACTTTTTTTTTACATAAATGAACGTTTTTGTTAGCTATAGGTTATTGAAGGAAACAAGAAATAAATAAGGAAGTAGTTGGTGAGGATTGAACCCTGGCCGGACTGTCACGAATAGATTTTAATCCACCAATCCCACTTGAGAACGTATATTTCACTAACCAATCAAATATAACAGCATAAACTTATAAAAGATTCTAAGAGACACACCACCCAATCCTCTAGCAGTTGATTCTTCACTGTGAGAACACCGCAAATACACTCATGTTAAATTGTTATGCCATGCCGGAGGATGGAACCCGGGACCTTTTAGCTCCACAAAGAGATGCGCTACCGACTGAGCTAGTGTCGGCCTGCGCAAGTGAACAAGGATAAGCACAGTCAACAGAACAAGGGGGTTAGTAAACTAACAGTGTGGGCCTTGCAAGGAATGAAAGGGGTTCGCAGAGGTAAGCGCCTCGTGGAATAAGGCGTCGCTGCATCGATCAGGAGAGGGGAGGGGCGTCCCGGTGCGTGAGACGTCTCCTCTCCCCCCATTCGGGACCTACCAGTCTAGATCAATACCTCCCTCTCCCTCCCCCACGAACAATTTCCCTCTCCAACCACTTTTTATTGTTTACCGACGTTGTTTGGGGTATCTCCATTCTAAGCTATACTTGACGTGAAATGGCAAGAGTGTTTTGAGGGGAGGGGGGAGGGGACGGCGCACGTGCCTTTGCTGTAGCCGACCACAAATGAGAACAGTTTTGTCACGCCATCGGTCGTAGCCTTTGAGGGATCTAGAGCTTTCAAACTACAACACGAAGCATGTTTTGGTTAGGATTAGTTGGCGTTAACGATGTAAACTACTCTTCTACTCGTTTAGTGGTGGTAGCTTCAGATAGAATCTTCCATGTTGCCGAATTTAAATAGAGAGTTTTAAAGTAAACACCGAGCAAACATTCTTAAGCAACTTCCAAAATCTTCGTATAAACTCGCATTACAAATGCGGGTACATACCCCTCTCATCCTTACTCCAATATTGTAATTAAAATGTGTAAATCTCGCATGGGTAGTTAAGACACAGCAGAAACAAAATAAATGTTTGTGTGAACCCCTGTCTAGGTAAAGGGAGGTATAATTTATAATAAATGTGACTGGACGAAACTGACATGTGTTAGTGATCGGACCAGTGCGGGTGGAATACACCTAAAACATTCATTTTTAAAATGTATGATATTAAAAATAATTGTTATTACAGGACACCACATAACAACCAACAAAACCAACATAATAATGCAACCCACAACCAATTATCCTCAAATGACTTAACACCACATAAATGATGTTCTCAGAGGCCTGCAAACTACAGGAGTAGCTTTTGTTTTTGTATCACCGTATCTTACTGACCATTCGGGTTATACGCTTGTATACTAATTACGCTAGCGGTTTTAGGGATTAGGAAATCTATATTAAGAGGAAGTGTACCCACATTTGCACGGAGGAAGAGTAGACACAAATTTTTTTTTTTAACCTCAGTACACCCAATCGAGATCCAAAGCTCTTCCCGGCATCGGCAGTCTAGTCTACTGCGAGAGTCTTCCCGGCATCGGCAGTCTAGTCTACTGCGAGAGTAGCAAGCTAGACCACGCGGCCACTGAAGCGTCTAATTATCTTACTAACATAACCTAAACAAAATAAGATTAAAAAGGCCATGTTTGGTAAAAATGCGTCTCAAGAGGCGGCAACCAATAAATTGAGATCACTTATAGGACGGCAGAGGGGGCTTACGGGGTGAGAGTTTCCACGTCTTTGGGAATATAGTCCTTTTTAATTTATAAATTTCGCGCAAATAATATTATACAAAATTTTGGAATTTTACTTTAGGGAAAAAAGGAAGAGCAAACAGTTTTAAAAACTCAACAAAATGTATGGTTGGTTATCTGTATTTAAATCTCACCCGACAATAGTAATATTTTAAATCTGGGAGTTATATAGCACGAAAAGAAAGAGAATAAAATGTGTTTTCGCAAGTTAAGGTAATTTTAATAAGAAACCTTTTTAATGACAGACCGTTTAAGGTCAAGTAATTGGGCGAAAGATAAAAAAGTACAGATATATTACGTGAACAATAGAAGTGTATTGAAGATTTAAAATTATTTAAATAAAAGAATAAAAGGCTGTTTATAAAATCAGTTTATTAATTAGAATGCAAATTCAACAGTGCGTTTAGGGTGTTAGCTTATTTAGGCTGCACAGTTGTTACACGCGACTTTTGACCCAGGAGGAAGAAGATCGATTATCTGCCCCTTTTGTGGATTTTTATCTTCTAACCCGAAGAATGCGAGTGCATGAGTTGTTCTAAATTACATTACTATGAAGAAGAAATAATGGAGAAAATATACCCGCATTTATATGGAAGTAAATTTGGAAAAATTGTTGATTTGGATAACTAACGGATCGATGATGGTCACCACTGACACTACAGTAGAGTATAAGGATAAGAAATAGCTTAGTATTATCAAATAGTAGTCTATGTTATTACAGTTTAGTATTTAAAAAAAATTGAATGTCTATATTGGTTTGTATTACCGTAAAGAAAACTTAACTTAGAGTATAATTATGTAGTAATATCAAGTGTGGTTTAAATAGTTCAAACATTTTTGCTGTTAGCTTTGAAAAAATACGGCTAGTTTATTATTATTATTATTATTATTATTATTATTATTTAGAAATAATGAAATAATACTACTAGAGTGACTAAACATAACAAATAAGCTATGGAATGTATTCGAGATTGGTTTTTGAATATTAAATAAAACGTAATGTAATAGATTTAATAAACTTAATAGAATTATGTTATGTTGTAAGAATAGACTTAAAGGAATTAAATGTATTTATTATTTCAGTTATTATAGCTTTATACTATTGCATGTATGTACAATTTTATGGTGAGGCCGCAGCTGACAAGCACATTGTGCTTAGCTGGACCATGTTTAGTGAATATAAATATGTACTCATGATATATATTAACTACCAAAAGTAACAGCTGCAAACCACACGGATTTATTTATGAATGTATGAATAAAGATAAAGTAACGTTTGTCAGATATAGTTTGAAATAAATTTTCGGGCTTAGGATGGAAAAAAAGAAGCCCTGTGATGAAGCAACTAGAGGTTTGCGCATTACCTGACCGTATTACATCAAATTGGCACATTTTTAGATTATTTTGTACGAAAATTTGGAAAAACTATTATTATTTAGCACCGCGTCTTACTACCCGTTCGGCTTATACGCTTTGGAAAAACTAAAATCTCAAATATTTTACGGGCCGATGTGGAGCGATATGGCACAGTGTGCACGCCTACCTTAATCCGTCTATTAAAGACCCGCATTACAATAAGTATATACAAAAAACGTTTCACCGATTAGGGGAATTTGAGTAAGTAAAATTTCACCCCTAACAACATTGTAAAGCAGCGAAACTAAATAAACTATACAGATGTGAACAAAGAAGGGTGATTGTTGGCGAGCACACAGAGCACCTCATTTGACTTTCGAACAGACAATAACACCGAACTCCATTCATTTGGTATAAAATAGGAATAGAAGGGTCGCGGGGAAACGGAAAAGTTAAGAGATAAAAAGAGGGACAAGGAGAGTTTGAGGTTAAAGGGGGAAAGAGAAATCGTTAGGGTGAATGCTATTAAACTTTTTCATTTTGAAAAATCTCTATGGGCACAAACAATGATAGCGAGTGGGCCTAAACTTTCCCAATTCAGCACAAACCTGACTGCTTCGTGCCCACATTAGATGAGGAGTTAATGTTTACGTTTAAATGTGTAATTTAATTTTATATTGTATGTTAAGCACAATAGTTCTTAATGAGGTAGGGATGACTTGGGTTGGTTGTAGGTAAATTCAACCACATAAAAGGTAGAGATGGGATACGGACGAGATTCGAACCTCGATGTCCTCCTTCCCCATCACCTGTAATCCAATATATTGTCAGACTCGAGTGGTAGTATTTAAATGGTCCTACATTATCTATTGTTCTCGGCTCCATCCCTCTATTATTCCGTCACTCGATGACCCTCCTCGTATTGTTCGTTGTGTGTGTGTTGAGATATCGTTACATAAAAGTTAGAGCGTGTTAGAACTTGTCTCGTTGACTACTGGTCCCGTTCTTTATCGTTTCCGATCTTTTTAGTTATTCGCCTTCATTTGCGTCGCGTAGACTAACTATCCTGCGGTTTACAGTCCACGGCAACTAACGCTCTGTACTAGCCGGACCTGGATCCCTAATTTTGAAATGTGCGAGTAGCGAGTCGTTAGCGTTTTCTCTCATCTCGCAAACAATCTCGCAAACCCCTAATTTTGAAACTTCTGCGCTGCGAAAACTGACGTCACACGATCGAATAGCGATCGAATTCTAATCGCCAGCCTCACACCGTGCGAGACAAGGCTTGTCTGTCGAGTAGAGCATAATATAACAAAATGGATGCCATCTTCCTGTTCGGTTGAAACCTTCTGGGAGTGATTTTGTTGAAATAAACCTACCATTGTACAAAATAGGTTTAAAGAAGACAAAAATATTATTGCTTTGTACACTTTATTCAATCCTTCAATAAAAATATTTGTTTGGGTGAAAATATGATATTTCTTTATTTTTTTATTTATTTAACCGTCAATTTGGCTGAGTCGGTAGAGTGACATTCTCATAATCTAAAGTTCACGTGTTCATATCCTGTCCTCTAAAAAAAAAGACTGAAAAAAATTAATTTTAAATGATAGTTTTTAGTAAGCATATAATTTGTTTTAAATATTTTTTACAGACGTATACAAGGTATTTGAGCCTATGTATACTACCACAATATTCGTCTTTAAAAATAAGTTAACACGGTAGTAAATTAAAAAAACAGTACATTAATTTTGAATTTTTGTATGTAGGTGATTATTTAAAAATTAAATTAATGGATTTTATGACATAAAAATGTGCATATTTCAAAATAAGGCTAAGCAAGCTAATTATTATTCGCATAGTAAAAACCTTTTGGGCATATTTATGTTTTAAAAATAGTTGAGTAAATAAAATATTATTTTAGTGAAATCTAATTATTAAAAAGTGATTTAAATTCAGACAAAAAATTAAAATAATTGATTAGAGGTGGGATCGATTCCATTAACTTTTGAATTTCAGACAAGCACGCTAAGCCAAGTAAGCTAAAATAGATATTGAATATAGTGACGGTTTAAATTCTACTCGTATAATCTGAGAACATTTTGAGACAACAAACTTATATGCAAGCAAATGGGAGATGATTTCCTAACAAAACCAAACAAATCATTACTCAATACAATAATAGTGTTTACTTTAATTTACGTATCTTGTACAATGGTGCGTTGTGGCATCCCATTGCCTGAATCCTTTGGCACGTCATAGTTTTACAGTGTTGTCATATTGAAAACTCATTCTCAAGCGAAACAACGTTACAAAGACTCGCACGACAGTAGAAATATTTCAAAATTAGCTCTGTTTTGGTACAGCCTGCAATTTTCGAGTTCATGTGCTGCAAATTTGCTCGCTAGCGAGTATTTTCGCAAGTTTAAAAATTAGGGGTCCTGGACTTTTACAGTGCGAGTTTGATACCCAATTCCACGTATCCATCGTTAAAATAGATTGTTACCAAAATACATACCATACTAGCTGACACCCTAACTCCATGTTCATCAATGATACTACCCTTTTCATGTAGACTTGAGCTGACGTAGGGATGTGGTATCGAAAGAAAAGTGTCGATAATGTACTCATTAAAAGTATCTTAAGAAAAATATATATATACTGTACTAGTATCCAAAGAAAAGTATCAATAACAGTAAGTATTGGTATCGAAATTTTAATCTGGAAAAATATTTATTTTATCAAGAAATAATAATTTCAACTTTTGCATCACAACTGTATATTCACATATATTAAAACAATGAAAATTATAATGGTTTTTAATATTCTAAAACCAATTTTAAAATATGCTTTTCGTTATTCAACTTCTTAAAAAAAACTTGATTAATTCACTTCTGGGAGGTGCCAATTATTAACTACATTCGTCGTTCATATAATCTATCAAGAGAGATTATTAACTACTGGCAAACAATAGGAGAATGGATGCCCTGCTCTGCTTCATCTGCTTAAACAACGTACATAAACTTTTCTGATTCGATTTCTTGGAGTACCCTTAAGTTGAGAGTTCATTGATTTACAAAATCTTATTTTGTATAGTTTGTGATGACCGTGCTCATTGGTAAAAGAAGGGCTAGTAGAATAGTCACCACTCGCCCCGTCGCCCGGTCAGGCAATAGGCTGTATTGATAAATAAAAGGTGAATGATGAGCTAAGAGAGATTGAATACTAGAGTTGTTTCTTGCTTGTCACGTAGAAAATGAGTGAGAATTGAGAAACACTGCCATTTGTCTTCCTCCACAGTCCACCCTAGTAAACATTTAAGCCCAGCATGAGAGAAGATAACAAAAAAATTGTTTCTTTCGATACCTATCAGATACCGGAGTGTTAGTACCAATATCAGTAAAAGTATCGGAAAAAAAGTATCGAGTAAAAAAATACTAGTATAGAAAGAACAATATCGATATTAGTAAAGTATCGATACTTTTTTTTACATCTCTAGCTGACACCCTATGCATATTACGCGTTGGTAAAATCTAGTGTTGCCAAACATCTCACTTTCTCCCTTGATCCGGCATTGTCCGACAGGACGTTCTAAACCTAATGAATATTTGTGCACTCCCTTCTATACACCCCATTACCAACGTTCTTAAACACACAAACCACATTCCTGACGAGAAGGATTGCTAATACCAAATGCAATTTATAAAAATCACCCGTGAGAAAAATTGTTAATACTAACGATATCACAATATCATGATTTTTAAACCCCTTTTTAGTAAAATTACAAGTCTACAATTCACAAGTTTTCGAGTTACAAGTGAATATTTTATAATGATTGTAAATATAAAGGGTTTCATAAAGAAATTAGTTTGTAAGCTTATAGTGAACTTGTTGACACTATTTACAAGTTAGTTTGATTTATAAGGGAAATATGAATACATCCAATTTAGTTTCCATTGTAACAGCAATCAAAAGTATATAAACAAATTAAAAATGATGTTGTGACAGTTGCAGTCCAATATTAAAATATCAGTTATAAAAATCAAGGAACATAAGTACATTTTGTTTGGAGCTTCCTGAATTACAGTTAAAAAACAAAATAAAATCATGGAGTGAGTTAAATTAATTTTCTTTGTTTTTGAGGTTTCAACGTTATTGTAGGGCACTGCGTAGTTTAATTTTTCCCAAACTAAGGCAATTGCTGATTTATTTTGTAATTACAACAGTTACTACCTAAATATTGTAATATTTTATCAATAATAATGTTAATTAACTCATTAAAGACCGTTCATAAATGGCCCCTAACCTCAAGCCAGAGGTATCACGATTGATACACGGTTAAGCCAATGTTTTTAATTTATCTGAATAAAAAACTTGTCATTTTAAATTTAATATTAAAGAGTCATATTTGATAAAATGATATGGTAAGTTTTTTAAACCTAAATATGGTAGGTAGGTAAATAGTGTGTTCATTATCCCAATATTAATTATCTTGTTATGTATTTCTTTAATAAGAAAATTTTTTACTAAAAGATCCATGAATATATTTTTAAGAAATCATCTACTTACAAAATTTAGAAGTTAATGTACAGTTTTTAATTTACTTTATTTAGTTATTTTTAAATAAGATTACCGTGGTAGTCTATGTAGGATAAAATAACGTTTTTAGCAAAATATCGAAACGGGGTTTAACGTGTCCGAAATGGGTAGTAAAATTGATGGGCACGTGGTTTAAGGACTCATGTTCTCTGCTTAATTCTGCATACCCCAAGTTGTTTGTTTTGGCAAGTTTCAACTTTACCATTGGGTGTGGGGGTCTAGGACGTCAGACTTTCACTGGATAAGGTCTAGAGTCATGTCGCACAAAGCGTCACGGGTCCTGCTAGCAACGGGATAGTGTACTCGACGTGCGCAGAGGGGAAGATCAAAAGTAGAACACAAGCAGAAAATAACGGGGTCAACAGCTAAGTTCTAACACGATCAGGCATGGTGTCGTGGGTATCCACAGCAAACAAGGAATTATACAAGTAGGGCCATGAGGCCCGGGATAGTAGAAGGGTGTAGTTGAGAACAATAGGTAATGGTAACAACTTTTATATAGTATTAAGTGAAGTACCCGGCTTTGCCCGGGAGGAATGTTTTTATTTTAAAGTTACCTTGCACGTACAGTCAATAAAGTTAGTGCCTTTAAACCCTGCGTCGCCCGGGACCAAGCCTGGTTTTTAATTAATTAATATAAAATATAATATAAATGTTAGGATTTATGCTTCGAGGTGTACATGTTAGTGTACAGGGCTACTGATTTTTAAAATTTTAATACCTCTGCATGCAGTAGATATCGTGCAATTCTCATGACAAAACAAACTACATTTTATAAATATTGATAGAAAAAAAAGAAGATAAGACTCTTACGTCTCATACCATGTGACCACCAATTTAGTTTGTTTCCAAGTCGTTGGCATGGAAGCTATAGACAGATTTTTTGTACAAACTTTCTAATCAATATTGTCATGCAAATCATTAAATCCTTAAGTTTTTGATTACAAAATAGATGAGCAAACGAGGCATTTTTCCAAAACTATATTGTTCAACATTTTGTTATACACTTTGTTGACCTTGAAAGGTAGCAGCCTAACTCTGACGGATTGACTATAGTCTTATCTTAAAAGCTATACCAGAAACAGTGTAGCCATGTAAGGTTACCTTTCAAGGTAAACAAGGTACACATGTTACACACACTTTCTTGGTTAGACCAATAAAAATACCTTCTTTTTTTTACATTTAAATTACAATAAAAAATTATCCGCGTTCTACTAGCCATCTAGGCTATGCCCATTTAATTATACTAATGGAGTTGGGTGAGAGATAAAATGTATAGGATATGTATCTGCATCTTCGTGGTGGAAGAATAGAAACCCTTACCCGCCTCGGTGGCGTAGTTGGCTAACGCACCAGTCGTGTAGAGCCAGACCACCGAGGACGGGGAGATCGAGGTTCGAATCTCGGTCGGGTGAACTGGGGACGGTTTTTCCTAAATGGTTTTCCACTCTCCCTCCACGCAAATGCGGGTTCACTTCCTCTAAATTCAACCTTCCCAATTCCTAATCCATTAGTGTAATTAGTACTTAAGCGTATAACCCGAACGGGTAGTAAGACGCGGTGCTAAATAAATATAAAAAAAATAGAAACCCACTAAAAAAAACACCCCAGTAAAACCGGTCGGGATTCAAACTACTACCTTCCCGTTACCGACAAAACACATTAGATGTGTTATACGAAGTCAGCGTGTCTACAGGAGCGATTGGATTGCAAAAGAACAAACTATACTGATATTCTAAATTGTGACTAGTTCAAATATTCATCTTAAATTGATAACTAAATGTAATTCAAAGAGTTGACGAGTGGGTAAGGATATATAACCATACTTTTAGATGGAGAAATAACGCTTTTTAATTTTATCAATACATATTTAATGGCGCTGTAACCTATTTATCCCCCAATAAAATATTTATTATGTTCTAAAATTACTGTTTATAACAGGAATGTTGAATTATTTTGAATCTACTATTTTTATTTGTAGCCTACCATCTTGGTTATTATTTTTATAATTCTAAATAAAACATAATCCAGGAATTAAAACATATTAATGTTTTAATTATATAAACAAATTCAAAAGTGTATTAATTTTCTTAGGTTATAACGTCGAATGTATGTATATACGCAAAGTACTCGCTAACAAATGGACAGAATACTGACAGTTGAAATTAAACAGTGTCTCTTATCTCTACGTTAGAAAGCACTAATACGATTGTGCGACTCTCCGGATAAGGGGGCTCACAATATCTTATAATATTACACATTCAAGGTTGTCTGTTGCTTGGTAGGAGAATAAGAGATTAAAGGAGAAACTTATTAGTTGTCAGAGAACTATTTATTAAGGTTATTCTTTAAACGGTCATAGTAGAAAAAAAACGCCTCGGTAGCGTAGTTAGCTAACGCGCTGGTTTTGTGTTGAGCTGGACTGCCGAGGACGGGGAGATCGAGGTTCGAATCTCGCTCGGATGAACTGCGGGTGGTTTATCCTAAATGGTTTTTCAATCTTCCTCCACGCAAATGCGGGTTCACTTCCTTTATATTCAACCTTCCCAATTCCTAACCCATCCACGTTATTAGTACTTAAGCGTATAACCCAAACGGGTATTAAACGCGGTGGCAAAATTGAAAAAGTTCTATAATCAATGTTTGTTTAGGATCCACAAAATGTTAATACAGAGAGCAATCAATACCTTCCCTCAAAACATAAATATCAGGGGTGGCTCGTGAGGGAGGGCTCTGGGAAGCCGCCCTCCCTGAATAATGAAGCAAAAGAAGAAACAAAACATATTTTGAAATCCAAACCAACTCTTATTTTTTTTATTACATGATAAAAATCTAGATTAATGGCATTTTTTGTTCTATAAATTTCCAGTTTTGTTGAGGAAATAGGTAAAACCACAATCACACCGACGCGAGACAATTGCAGTAAAATTACGGTAATACGTGCTCGCTGCCACTCTATGGCCCAAATGTTTCAAAAATTGTAGAGACGCATCTTATAGCTAGAATACAATGAAAAGAAAACCCAAATAATCATCAGAGAAAACTTTGATACTGACAAAATCCGAGCACAGATTCAAAGGTTTGGGTGGTTGTGATCAATTTTCTTCAAGAGGCAGCCATTGCCTCTTTGTCCAGTGGCAGCAGTGTGAACTGTGTCCCCCGTTTCGTTGTAAAAGCAATTTTGTGCTCGTTCCTTTTATTTGATCCTATTCCTTTTTCTTTAATATCTAACTAAGCGTTTTTATTAGAAATCCCATAATAAAGAGCTGGGTGAACTCATTTCTAAATAATGGTTTCAAGAGCAAGAGTAGAAATAAGTACAAAAACCAGCCTTTCTACCGGACTTGCAAGAACCACACAGTTAAAAGACTTATGCCGGAATCCCCAACAATGTTTCTCAACAATAGCGCAAGCCAGACCACCGAAATAACATGTTGAATAACATGTCAACCCAACTCGTGCGGCGGCGAGATTTATTTTCAGGGGTTTGGTTTGTGAAATAGTTTTCCTAGCTACGCAGAAAGACTGAAACTAAAAACAAACGAGCAGAGATTTTTAAATAAATGGTTAACACTATTTCTGTGTTGCTAGTTTTAAACCAACCAGCGTTTTAATTTCAGTTTGAATCTTTAGAGTTGTTGATTGACCAAAATGAATCCGCGTTCCTGATTTGTCAATACAAAAATGTCAATTACATGCTCGATGACTAAAATCTTTGACCTGTTTGGTTTAACCTAAATGGGATGTGGCGTTTAGATTCTACCAGAAAATTGACTAAGGTTTGATTAAAATTTTAAAACGTGGTTTCTAATATTCACCCCCCCTAAAAATTTTCCATTTTAAGCCCCTAGTATTTATTTGGAGTGGTAATTTTACCTGGGTGCCAAATTTTAGTTTAGTTTTAGTTCAGTTTAATATATGCCCCTAAGTTTTTTAAATTTTGAATTCCCTAACAGATTTTCTCCAATTCACTCTTATAAATTTCCAATTTAAGATTTATTGGGTTATCTGGAGCAGTCTCTCTCTTTCTCTCTCTCTCTCTACCCCTCTGCCAAATTTAAATTTTCTACCTCATCTAAAAAATTGTTTTCAAATTATGGGCCCTCATTTCCTTGAGCCCCTTTAAGATTTCCCAATTTTAGATTTTTCTGGTTATATGGTGAAATCCTTCCTCAAAAACGTCTGGCCCAATTCTAGAAAGATACCTTAATTTTAAATTTCAAGACTATGTCCATGTGTTCAAAAGATACATCAGTGCATTTGAAAAACCTTCAAACATCCTTTTCACCCCTTAATTGAGTGAGTTTTCCCTTTTATGTATATAACTTGAAGCTTGGAAAAAAAAGTTAACTACGCTCAAATGATTTGTAAAAATAAAAATGATCTATATTTGTTAAAATAAAAATTATTTATATCTGTACAGATAAAAATATAGTATTTATCACGAAAAACTATTATCAGATAGTGCCTGACCATTTTGAACCAAATATTTAATGCTATTTTCGAAATATTTCAATTTGTTTTTAAATCTTTCTTTCTTTAATTAATTTAGTTTAGAAAAAAACAACAAACATTTATTATCATGTAAAATTGTCTTCAAATACTAATTCTAAACAAAGCCGGTAGAGCTATTTTTCAAAAATTTCAATATCTTAAAAAGCAAGTCATCAGTTTAAACAAAATCGTTAGTCATTTAAAAGATCTAATTTAAAAAAATTACTCATTAATAAACTGCCTTTAATTTGACGGCTGGAGTAATAATATTAAAAAAAAAAGTCCCGTGGCCCTATGGCATCTAAATATTAAGGTCTAACAAAATCCATAAAACCTTTGCATTTCATTGGCAGGCAGAGAGAATTGTAAAATCCACTTTTTTAGGTTTGGACACACATAAAATATAAAGAAAGATTCATCAAAATATTGAGGTCGAAAATGTTCACGATTACAATACTTTCGCTTGATATGGAAAATAAAAATACACACACAAAATTCATGTCGAGATTATTATTATGTTAAAACATTTCCGCATCGACGAAAGAACCTTTTTTACTACTAGCAGCGATAACAAAATTAAACAACCTTGTTACTAAATTGACATATACATGAAAGGATTAGCGAGACCAGTAGAGTGGGTGTCCAATTAACGGACCAAAAGAAAAAGTAGTCCAAGTCAGAATTTTGTGAATGGTAATGTATGGTACTTTCAGTCCATTAATAGAACTTAAACGTCATTTTAAAGTTCTTAACCAGTTAAAAATGAGCATTTTGTCAATGAACAGAAAGACCTTGAAATGATGACTAGTTTATTATGAAACAACAATGTAGAGGGCAATGGTCGGAAATAATCTTGTGACATTGGTTGTTTTTGCTCAAAGTCGGTGAATTGGGAGAGTGACAAAACGCATTACAACACATCTCGTGGAGGTGGCGGAAATGTCAGCTTGACGAAATCCCGCTGTTAAACTTTAGTTTGATGACCAATCTATGCTCTTTGACATTTGTAAGTTGATATTATTTTACCAGCAAGTTGTAATCATGATTCAGTTATGTTAGGTAAATTAATAGTGTTAATCAGCGGAGTTAATCTGAAACAATATTAGTCACTTCAGATATGTACAACCTATAGATAATTTACCATAAGTAACAGCGCCCCGCCCCGAGCCGAGCACCGTAACATACTCGATAATGTGTACCGACACTTAACACCGAACAGTAACAAAATCCGCTCGATGCTCGGCTTGGAGGCCGCTCCCTATAAAGTCGGTCTCATTCTGAAACATCAACGCCAGGGCTTGGATTGAGGGCCACCATTATGGACGGCACCCGTAACAACGCTCCTAGCGGTGGCGCCAACACATTATCTTGCTTTTGTTCCAGCGAGCCAGCTAGTTGTGTCCAGAATGTTGTAGAATGTGCTCTCCTTATTTTCATTTGTTTTCAAAGTGTCATGGAATGGCAAGAGGAAGAAAGATTGGGACAGCGGCGCATCTTGGCCACCCCTACAGGGATATATGATTGTAAAGTAATGTGAGCTATTTTACCCAAGAAACCTTATTATAATACTAGACACGCACTTCACCTGACGGAACTAGCACCTGTGGGATGTCATTTAAGGTGGGATGGAAGGAGACGCGAGGAAAAACCAATGTTTTTGGAGTTTGCAGCAAGGATGTTCTGGAATTTCTTCATTTAAAAAGTTTGTTATATAATGCCACCATGCTCATGACAAATATTCAGCAACTGTTGATCTCAGCATGTGAAGAAAATTAAACTCTATGTTTGTACTAGAGCAATATTTTTTTTATTTAGGCAAAAAAAAGTGTTGCCATAAAAAGTGAAAAAACACTGACCTTTTCTCGTGTCTCCTATCCTACCTTAACTCTTTGAAGACTAATAAAAACTATACAGCGCACCGGTGTAGTGAAGTTTGTCGTATATGTAGGTTTGGTTGGCCGTATATATGATATGCTGTCTAGTTTCAACAAGTTTGTTTTTTAATCTCTTTGCAGGCGTTTTGAAGACTTCAACTCTATTCAACTCTCAAAATTTTGACAATGGGTGTTATAATTTTATTGAATTAGTAATCAATGGTCGTTAACATTTTAAACCTCCTAATTTTTGATAAATATGAATGTTCAAGTCTGTTGACTTGAGGTTGGTAAAACTTCCTTTTCTTTGCGACCTGTGTCTACCGAGAGAATAAATAGAGTATAGTATGGATATTTCATATTTAGGACGACACTTTGTGAAACACTGCTCTATTTGATAATAAAAGCAAGCCATGATATTTCAACCTGTATTACCTTTCAAATCAATCTATTTAGCATATTTTTATTTGATAAAAACAAGGTCAACTATAACTCAGATTATCTGACAGTTTCAAAAGTTACCAAACTAATTTAAAAAATTTCTTACGTCAAGTCATGTGTTTTGCAGCTATCACTTTTGGCAGATCTTGTCCAATTATACAGCTGTAAGCTAAATATATCAACCATTTGTCAGTGTTGGATACTCTACAGTAGAGTTTTAATTTTTTTTTCTACCAGAACAGCCCTCTTTGGCACATTCTCTATATTTAGCTGCAACCTTGGTATGACAAAACATTCTTACACACAGGCGCGATAAGTTAAAGGAAATCCTTGGTAAAATATATATTTAAAAGACTTGTTTGTAATTTAAAATTTACTGTAAAACACTAAATTAATATTATCTAAAACAAGAACAGTTCAATTTTAATTAGAAGGGTCTTATCCAACAGTTAGAAAAGTTACTAAAAAAAGTTATTGCTTGGAATTAAATTGCGATTTATGGCGGGCAAAGAGTTTCAAGTCTCAGCAATTGATGTAACGAAGATATGGCGTGCAGGGGTTAACACACGCAACTGACCCTACCCTCACCCCCTTGATAGTATTCTCTACCCCCAATTAATGTAATTTGTCTTGAACTTAGCATCATACTCTTATAACGCTTCCCCTGCAGTTAGTGTCACTAAGTCTCTATTTAAAGAGGTCGTTATCAAGCCAGCTCGATATCTTCAACCCACTTCGGTGACCGCATGATCTAAGGTGTCCTCTAGCTATAGACTAGACTGCCGATGACGGGAAGATCAGGGTTCAAATCCCAGTCGTATGTACTGAGGGTGGTTTCTTCTAAATGGTTTTTCACTTTCCCTCCACGCGAATGTGGATAAACTTATTCTTAACTGAACCTTCCTCTTACCTAACACATTAGCTTAATTAGTACATATGCGTACAGCCCAAACGGGTAGAAAGACGCGATAACAATATATATATCTAAATCAAGAACATTAATAAACCGAGAAACTATGAAAGTGTTTACCACAAAAACAGCAGCTGAATTTCAAGAGTAAAAATGGAAATACAAACGTCTTTAAATTGTAATTACTATTTTTTTATCTTATAAGTGAGTGTGTGTGTGTTTGTGTGTGCTCTATGTCTTACTGCCGGTCCAGACTATACGCATTTACACTAATGAAGCTGGGATGAGGAAGATAGCCTTTAGAGTAGATGTTTCCCCATTTGCATGTAGAGTGGGAAACTAAACACCCGACCGTGATTGGAGCCTCAATCTTCCTTTCTGATTCAGTCCAGTTTTTTTGTGAGAGTGACGCTTTGGACTATGTGACCACTAATATGGATTTTTATTTCAATACACGTATTTAACTTATAAGTTCTAATCACGTAGTAGACTATATCAGAACACGACTTACAAATTATCAACGTTTAGTTCACTAATACTTAATAACATCAGAAAGAGGCAGTGTATAAAGTTTAAATATTAGCAACATCCCACGGAATCGAACCGGGTCTTCTAAAGTTGTGGTTGACCCCTCTACCACTTAGTCACGGAAATCTGTGCCTAACAGGAAGCCGAACACCTTAACTTTCCGGGTAAACATCAACAATCATTATTTAAGGGTAGGTTGAGCTACGAATCCCAAACTGGTCTTCTAGGGGCGATTTATCCTTGTGTTTTTCTCATTCCCTCTCAAAGCTAAAGCGGGTGTATTTTATTTAACTACCTTCATCATGCTTCTTAGACTAATTACTGAATATAAAATGTGTGTCCAATGTATAATAACCCCGAAATGCTGGCGCGGTATTCTCCCTCTGTTTGACACCTGCAAAGCAACAGCCACTTCCTATACCGTGTTTATGTTCTCCTTGCACCGCGAAGTCAGCGTGAAGCTATGTGAACGTGCGACAGGAGTGGGGGATTATGGTCGCGAGCCACGAGTGACGTTAGGTCCGATCAGACCCCGTTATTAACGCACACCTCGAACAAACTATTACCAAAGATAGATAAGCAACAATGACGGCGCGTCCTAGCCCGAAACAGTTCTCGTGCACTCCCTGGAAATAATTTTTCTGTTAAGAAGATCTTACTTATACCAGTGGATATGCAGGCAAGGGTGTCAATATAATATAATTTGGTTTGCCTGCGACAAGGAGATCAAGGTCTCGGCTGGTTGTAATGAGGTGTATCTTAACTAAATTGATTTCCATTCTTTCCCAGGAAAATGCCAGTATACTTCCTCTAAGTTTTAACTTCCTCAGCCCTACCCCACGATTTACACGCCATAGGTAATTCATTGCAAACCTGACGCCTTAGACTATGTGGCCACAGGTGCAGGAAAAACTTTTTTTTTTTCCAAATTTCAACCCCAACAACGCACAAATTCAAATTATAACTAATCGAATATATTTAAATTTAAATATTGCAAGGTAAGTACAAATAATAACTACTTTTTTTTCATTGTTATAGATTTATTTAGAAAATATGTAATGATACTAGAAGGTTTACACGATGCCAAGCCTGCCAGTAGGTCATCAATCTATGACGATGTGATATAAGACTCGCCCAACTCCTACCACTTCTCGCTCCTTACTTGACACAATATCAATTTTAGCCTGTCAAATACTTGGAAAGAAAGCAGCTTTTCTCCAGTAAAATGTGTACATCAATTTTGCCTTGGATTTACATAAATAACACCTTCCTCTGAATATCTCTTTAGAGCAGTGATATCCAACCTTGGAGACCTTGGCGTGTTTCTTGTGAGGTCGGAACGAATAAAGAGGATACATTTTTTACATCTACTCTATAAAGTGATTATAATTAATAAAAATACAGAAGTGCTAAGACAAGCAAATGAAGAAAGGAAGCTTTGGAAAGATATACAGCAAAGAAGAATATTAACATGGTGGCCATATGCTGAGACTTTAAAGTTTGACAAAGATAATTATAGAAGAACATGTGGAAGGAAGAGATTCAAGAGAAAGATCAAGGCTGGAGTAAATTAATCAGATAGCAGACTATGTTGACAGAGGAAGATACAAAGATGTAGAAAAATGTGGCCCAGGATAGGTAAAAGTAGAGAGCTGCAGCAAACCAATTGCAGGATTGATGACCTAATGCTTACCGACATTTTGGTTTATTGTAGTGTCCTCGTTTTGGGTGAGTGGCGGTGTAAGCGCTTGTTTTGCTTACATCCTAAATACCCATCATGCGACAAATAAATCGCGGTCATATATTTCATTTATAATCAAAACAAAAATCGGTGGACACGTGGACTTAAGGTCAAGCTCAATAAGTCTGGTTTTCCAGTAGCGAGAAGCTCGAGGTTCGTATTCCAGCCAGGTATTTTTCATAAATGCTGTTTCAATATCTCTTCCACGCAAATGTGGGTATATTTATTCTACATTTTACCTTTATCGTCCCATCTCTAATGGTGAAATCAAATCTGGATAATCTGGTCGGGTATTAAGACGCGGAGCTAATATTTTTTTATTTAAATATAATTTGAAAGCGTATATGGTAACAAGGAGGCGCCGATCGTCTCAGAAACAACAATTGAAATTATGGAAACATCTGCTTTTTGATGCAAGTTTGGAAACAGCTGCTTTTAGAGTTTTCCATTTACCTGAGGTATTTAATGTACAATTTCTGAAACGACTGATTATATCAGCACGCGACTTATACACTAAATTAAATTTAGAACAGACACAACATCCAGTCCCCAATTGTTAATGCATCACTGTGAAGGGGGAAAACCCACATTTCATGACTGATAAATTTTTCAGCCAGGCCAGGAATAGAACCCGGAACCCTTAGCTCAGAAGCGAGACACGCTACCGACTTAACTAAGGTGTCGGACTATGCGTTCAAGTTATTAATTCGACGTCACATATATAAAGTAGGTGATGGGGTGCTGCTTCCTTTGTACTCACGACGACAACCTTCCCTCGTTAAACCCGGTACCCGCGAGACAACTTTTTGTGTAACCAACGGTTTTTGTCGCATTCATTGATACTGTGACTGTTCACACAACACGTAAGATAGAATACAATATTCAAACAATACGATGGAGTCCGTGATTATTTATGTTAAATTATGCTATTTAGAAGTTATTTTAAGTTATTTACTATACCGAGTTGTTCAGAACTCCACTGACAACATTATACATGTTGTACGAGGTGACAAGAAAGGTAGGCCTACTTCCACGTAAATAACTTGGGGTCAGCGACGCCAAATGGTGATGCTACGAGACGTCTAAGTTGGCACTGTATGCACCTGGGGGGTAGGCAACACATACAAAACCCCACGCAAACCAATACGGGCATCCCCCCTCCAGTCTCTCCTCTGACACACACGATGGTACCACCTTGGCACTTACACTTCCTCAATATCGACTTTGTCAAGGCCAGCAACCATATTTTTGAAATAATCAGCAATTCCTTGTGGGTACTTATCGTCAGACAATTTAAGGGGTTCGGCCCTTTTCATTTGGCGTGGAAATGCAGAGCCGTGGGAACAAACGGTTATCTTCAAGAATATTTACACAACACCTCTATAATGTTAACAGTGATCACATATCAATAATTTTGACATTTTCAATAAAAAACTGCCGTCTGCATAACAAAAAATAAGAAAATTTTGCAACTAATAAACATTGATACCATTATCTTAGAAGAGGTGTTGAAAATATGACTATAAAAATTTCACTTGTTCTCAAGAAAACTGTTATTTCCAAAAGTATGATTTTTCCACAAGACCTGTCCGGTAGCTAGCGCCATCTACAGTTTCCGTGAGCCATCTGTTCTTGTTGGCGCGGAAGGATACTTTGGACGGTTGTGAAGCCACGCCACGCGTTTCACCCACCCGCCCACCATCCCGCCAAATAGTTTCTAGACTTGCACTCGACAGGGCCAAGGACCTTAATACCTGTTACTAGTCATAATTTACTCCACACTCCACTTTTTATGTTCTGAAGGAAGCTTCATGTGTTGCCTTCCCCAAGGGTGCATAAAGTGGCAACTTTGACTGCTCGTTGCGCCACCATTATTTTGGCATCGCTGAACCAAAGTTTGTTGCGTGGAAATACTTGTCTTGTCACCCCGTATAGCCCGTATAAAGTTGTCCACTGAATTCTGAATAACCTTAGTGCTATGAATGTGAATGACTCTATATTTTCAAATATGACCACTATAGGGACAGTCCAACTTTCATAGGAAAAGCCTTTTATAAAATACAAACTTTTTTAACAGTCAACAGTGATATCCATCAAAAGTGACAGCTACAGATAACATGACCTGACGTATGAATACGTGATCTAGTAATGTATCTAGCTGTCAGATAAAGTCCTTCCTATGAAAATTGGAATGTATAAATATTAGATATTGCATACAATAAGCTGAACAAAGCAGATCTTACTCAATAGTTGGTGTTCTCAAGTCACCGCCTTGAGGCCACAACATTTTGTACAATACAATATGCTGTGTGTATCAGGCTTGAGTTAAGTGCACGGGGGAATGAAGGAATTAGTGATTCGTCGCTCGTGAGCGAGTCAATCAAATTGAACGACTCTTGAACGAGAGGTGTGAACGAACGACTCTCACTTCGCGAGCGAGTCGTTCACGCCGCCATTACACACTACGTTAGAAAGAGTCAGGAGTGTTTGTCATACACGACTCTTCTGTCGTTCTTCGTTCGTTACTACGAAAAAATCTAATATAAATGCTTACTACCGTTACTAGATAGCAGCACTGCCCACAATATTAAACTATTTTTCTTAACATCAATAGACATAATTCTGTGAATTAGACACTAAAGCCTATATGCTAAGGTTAATTATTTTAAGTAATATGCATAAGTAATAAAATTAAAAAATCAAACGCAATAGGCTTCGGAGATAAATTACACATAAATCTTAATTCGTTCATAAGTTGAAAGGGAAGGGACAGATTTGCATGCTCGGAACGGGAATTGTGATAACTAGTTAGCGCTCGCTATTCAAGTTAGGCTGGTCATAGGGTGAAGGTATTGGGAGCTAGCCAGCCATGCGATATGACTCATATGAACGACTCTTTTTAGTAAGCGAGCTTATGTGAGCTAGCTCGCGTCAACGAGCTGGTTCGACCCATCACTAGAAGGATTGGAAAGAAGATGCGAAGCCGACAGACGAGGGGCGGAAAATCTGGAAAGTGGGGGTAAGGGGGGTGTAAGCATATCAACTTCAGGGTTTTATCTCGCATCACGTAATAACAAAACAGTGTCACAGAGGGAGTACGCACGCGGGGATTTCCCCGGCCGGGAGAACCGATGGTGCCATCTAGTCGGTACGTTCAGAATGATGAACACGAAAAAGCAAATGTGGAAGATGACGTGTAATAATTGAAATTCAAAGGGAGTTATCAAGCAACTCCGGAGTAGAGGATATACTTTTCGATCCTAAATGGTGCAAACATTATTTACTTATTCGAAGTTCTTCCGCTCCTTTAATGGCGTGACCAAAATATCACCTGGGCCCCGGGGAAGCTATAAAGCATCGAAGCGAGTATATTATTACTTAACTATAATTTTTCCTATTGGGAATTTTAGGGGGATTTTTAATGTGTATAGCAGTAGACTATACATTATGAATATCAATAAGTGTTGAGCCTACTCTGAGATTTAACATACTCATTTGACACATTTTGACCCACTATTTTATAGATGTACTTAATATTAATTAAGCTTTTGTGAACATTATTTGTGATCTTGGTGCTAGTGAGTAAGGCGGTCTGGAAATCAATGAAAACAACATCCGCCCCTCTCCTTCACTGGGTGCACCACTGGTCGATCTCCGGACCTTTGGTATAATGTACCGTAGCCCACATCAGTGATCGCAAAGTCTAAGGCGTCAATTTGCCAGTCACGGAAGGTGGGGATTGAATCAGAGATGTTTTCATTTCTGTAAACCCTTAAAATTGCAAAAAAAAAATGTAGCGCCTTGTTAAACAAATATGGCCACTATGCGAAAACCAAAAATAATAAAAATAAAATAATTGTCATTTTGAACTACCAACATGTAAGGGTAATTTAGAAAAAATAAATAGATTTTTAAAAAATGGTCGAGCAACCATTTTATTTTTTTTCTGGACCACTTCATGTGGAATGACCCCCAAGTTTAGCATAGATAAAGTGTCTTGTGACCTAACGACGGTCAGTCTGGTAGAATATTCCGGGGCGGAGAATGGAAGCACTGCACGGGGGAGACCGGACCCCTCAAAATACTCAATAGTCTAGTAATCCTCGAGTCGATAGCGAGTGTTAAGAGACGTAACTTCTAGGCTAGGCCAGCGAGTGGGCTGTTAGACCATAGGGCAGTGACAGAACAAAGGACCTTTATAAAAATATCTCTAAAACTAAACTTGTTCAAACAACATTACACTCTGTATATTTTAATGGATTACATAGCTAAGCTATTGTATTTGTTAATTACGGTTATGGCCGCATTTGAATATCATGTTTTTTCAATTGAAAAATGACACCTGGGCACGGGAATTGAACCCGGGACCTTTGGCTTAGTACGCCAATGCTCTAACCACTGTGATATAGCAATTATCTCGTGCCCAGGTCAATTCTTCACTCATATTTTAAGACAGAGTCTGTGATGGACGTGAGGAAATCGTCGGCTACAAAAGTGTGATCCGAGCTATAGCTGTATACTTTAGTTAGTATCTATCTAAACGTCAATAACTTACTATTAATGAACCCAACAGTTATTTATCGCTACTCAAACCAACCCACTAAGCCATTCCTGACAGATTTGACCAAGGGGTAGGGCGGGGTAGCTACACAAGTATGTATCTATCATTTACATATTCATTGTTGCTTCAAGTTATGTTTTTCAAGTTTGAATTATGTGTTAAAGGTGTTTTTTTGTTTTATTTTTACTTTATCGGTTACAAGGATTCGTTTGAGCATCACTTTCTAATATATACACAAATTATAATGTTTTAAATATTTTGTTTACCGAAATAATTTAAGTCTTTAAGTCATATTTGAGGGACCTCTTTAAATGCAATCTATGTCATTAAACATATTTAATTTGCGTTTCCAACCTTAATTGAGATGCAGACTAAGATATATTTTTCTACCTTTAGGTCCTAAGTAATGGTAGAGTTTCGTTTTGACCTGCGTCCTTTAGCAAAGATAGTTTGAAGCTCTGATCAACAACTTCTTAAGTTTTGCCTTTGTTTTGTGTTGAAATGTAGTTTCTGCGTGGTTAAAGGTCTAAACGCTAACCAGCTCTTTGGAATAAATGGTACGACACAATCGTATAAACATCTCATAGCTAATTATAGTTTGTGACAACATTTTCAAAAATAGTATTCAGTAGGCCTACACTAACAGGAATAATATATTTTCCTAACAAACTTGACATTCTTATTTACTATCTAAAACGCTCCCCAGATATAGACCTAGGCTTACATTTTAAACAAAATCGTTTGTAATTTAAAAAAAAATAGAATTTTCAAAAATCAGTCATTTATGAACTAACCTCACACCCGCTTCGGTGGCCCGTAGTCTGGCGCGCTACTCTTGGAGTACACTGAACTGCCTATGCCTGGGAGATCGAGGTTCGAATCTCGGTCAGGTGTAATTACTGAGGGTGCTTTTTCCCTTATTTGGTTTCACTCTCCCTACACGCAAATGCGGGTACACTCCCATTAAATATAGCTTCCCTAATCCCTAAAACCATTAAGCGTACAACCCAAACGGGTAGTAAGACGAGCTACAAAAAAAAAAACTAACCCTTAATTTCAGATGTACGGTCCCAGCACATATTTATCTGATTGCCAAACCCTTCCTTCACCTCTTGACAAGATGTGTATTAATTACAACTTGTGAATGTGAGGAATGCCAAGCCTCCACCACGGTTCGGATTCCACGTTAAAGTGTAGGTCCTCCATTTCATATCACAATCACCCTACCATTACACATTAACGTTAAGTGCGTATAGCCCGAACGGTTAATAAGACGCGGTGCTAATAATAATTTCAGATATGGTGTAAACATTTTTTTTTAAATCCCACGGTATGATCATATTACGTCTAAATATTAAATTTGAACAAAATATATCAAACCTTTTGACTGTAATCCTAGGGACAGACATCACTGTAAAACCAACTTTTTTTTGGGTACGTGTACACATAAAATACCGAGATAAATCATAGTCTCGTGGTCAAAATTTTAATAATCACAATACTTCACATGAAAAGTGTTTTATCTCTAATCAACGTATGTATGTATGTATGTATGTATGTATGTATGTATGTATGTATGTATGTATGTATGTATGTATGTATATATGTATGTATATTTGTATGTATATATGTATGTATATATGTCAATATGTATGTATATATGTGTATGTGTGTGTATGTGTGTGTGTGTATGTATGTATGTAGACTATGTATGTATGTATGTATGTATGTGTGTATGTATGTGTGTATGCATGTTTGTGTGTATGAATGTGTGTATGCATGTATGTGTATGTGTATGTATGCATGTGCGTATGTGCGTATGTATGTACGTATGTGCGTATGTATGTGCGTATGTGTATATGTGCGTATGTATGTGCGTATGTATGTGCGTATGTGTATATGTGCGTATGTGTATGTGCGTATGTGTGTATGTGCGTATGTGTGTATGTGCGTATGTATGTGCGTATGTGTGTATGTGTGTATGTGTGTATGTGCGTATGTATGTATGTATGTATGTATGTATGTATGTATGTATGTATGTATGTATGTATGTATGTATGTATGTATGTATGACATGCATGTAATAACACTCCTAAAACTCTTAAAGAATGTAATATTTACAGGTTTTGGATATTTGAATAATAGAAAGTATATTTTCTTAAGAGTTGCTTATTCCTTTTTAGTCATTGAAATGAAATAAATGTCGTTAATTGCCTATCTATTTCAACCTTAATTTCCTTTGCCTTTCATTATTCCCTCTCTTTTATATTCATTGCTCACTTTCCCTCCATTATGGACTAGAATATAAAGACTTGTTGAGTTCTTCTCTGAGAAATAAACTTTTCATGTCACCTTTCTTCTGAAATATTAGACTTTCTTCGTTATATGGAGTTTAATACAAATACCGTTGTCTACTTTTATGTAAGAACAAACTTTATTTGATTTTTACGTTTTACATCAAAGTTATTAACAACATAAAAGGGTGTAGTCTTATAATAATACTAAATCTTTTCTCTCGAATATTAATAAATACATATTATAAATAAACTTGATGATGGTACAATGATTAATGTCAAAGAGTTTAAGATTCGTAATTAAAAACGTGGGTGGTCAACAAATAGGTGATACATTCTGGATTGTAAAGATGTTGGTCAGATCACACTCATAAAAAACGTCCTTAGATTATCTGTTGACATTTGTGAGAAGCAGAAAAATCTTCTTTTATTGTGAGATAGTGAACGCTCCTCTTCACCAAAACTTCCCGGGAAAAATGGGAAACTGGGCTTTAACTGGTCCACTTAATGTTTAAAATTTAATATATGTCCAAAAAAATTATCTAAAATCAGTCATTTGGTGAAAATATTTGAAGTCTCTGAGATTCGAAAATAATTGTTCTATATCACAATAGCTTCAAGAGCAATTAAAAATAAAATAAAAGTGTTCTAAAACGAAATTGAAGTCGAGACATTCGGTAAAATTAAAGTTATATGAGAAAGATAAAAATATTAGAGATACTAATATATATTCATATATGAAAGAAATAGAATACTAAAATTAAAGAGAAATACAGGTGATAAAAAAAATTATATTACATTTTAAATGTCAAAATGATATTTAGCAGCTGAGCTCAACGATTTGTTGAAAAACAGATCTTCGGCTGTTTATTCTTAAGCTCCTCCATTCAATCTTGATACGCGAGCAAGTCTTCACTTTGCAAGCCATTAGTTTGTATGTTACCCACAATTCCCTCCGATTGTAAGAAAATGAAGGCGCCAAGGCGTCAAATAATTTACGTTTCCATGTGATAAAAAAAACTTCCACACAAATAAAGTTTAAACCAGCATAGTGTTTAAAACAGGTGAATATTCTGAAGGTTATTAAATTATAAATGGTTTGAATCAATGGCAATTCCAAATCTTTTAGTTCTTGCTCAAAATAATTATAGTTGACACACTCCAATATAAATGACGTTGTGGTACGCTCGTAGAGTATTAAAATTATACAAGGTTAATGTTAAAAAAAAAAATTAGCAAGAAATAATTAAGTTTCTTACAGAAAAGACGAATAAGGTAGTTTTAGAGGAAGTGCACTCACAATGGATTGAAGGGGGATGTGAAAACCACATTAATAAATTACTTAACGACCCCTAGCCAAGATCCAAATCTTGACCATCCCATCCACCAGCAATCCAGTCTATTGGCGGAGATTCTATATTTTATGTACACCTAGTTTAATAACCATTTATATCATGAGTTTAGACGGGCACTTTCTAAACACTTTTATATATTCAGGTGACTCACAAACAAAATGTACATAAGAGAAAAACACCTAGTATTACAGAACACAATCATATGTTGCGTAATATGTGTTATGGTATACGTTAAATTATTTACAAATACTAAAAGAGAAATTGTGGTAAAATGGTGGGCTTGGAACGTGAAAAAAAAATGCGTTCATTAAAGACCAAATTTGTTATAATATAGTAGTTATTTATAGTCATTTAAACTCTATAAAATGATAATTGAAGCTGCATGGTTTGTCGTATGGTTGTATAAAATAAGTTCTGGTAGCTTTTGTAGCTGTCAGATAACAACCTTATTATGACTTTTACAATGAAGTGTGTGGGGTCAAACATTGGTCCACTAGACCCGAATCTTTTGACCATAGTAGATAGTTAGCTCTACATTTGGTGGTAGCTGGACATGGGCTCACACAAAAATAGATCCATAATGTGTTTTATGAACCCATGTTCGTTGTACGTTTAAATGTCTAGCCAAAGAAGACGAAGACGATTTTGGCAGAAAAGGTCCTAACCAGGTTCACAAATAAGCTGTTGCTTTATTATTATTATTATTATTATTATTATTATTATTATTATTATTATTATAATATTATGAAACTAGGGAATGATTGATATCGATGCGTCTAACAGAAAGTCTAACGCAATCATTTTAGATCGAAGGAGCCTTCGCACCAGAAAAAAATACAAGCATGAGCCCTCTTAGTATTTTTTACATTAATATTACTAGCATTCAATAAAGTTATAGTTTCAAGCATAAAAGTTGCCTTAACCAAATGGAAAACTTCACATGTTCTGGCTGCGCCTTTGGCAAATGTCCTTTATTCACAGTTGGAATAAGTTGGCAATATAATTAATGATGGCATTTTTCTAATGCGAAAAACAAATAATATTCTGAAATTACCTCGTGGAGCCTGAAATAATTATGGCGGAGCACAGTTTGAAAAACGCTGGTAAACCATTTATAGTTGTCTGCCCTAATGTGTTCTTGACCAGAGAACAGGTGCTCGATGACGAAATTTCTCTGAGGACTATAATGAGGAAAGTAGCTAGCTATAGGCGAGAACAAGGGCATGAACGCTGCTCATACACGAAGGAATAATAAGTAATTTACTTCGAAGCGATGCTTATGCAGGAAACAGGAAAATATTTTCAATTCTAAATGTCATATCAACATATATTGCTGAAATAACTGAAAAATAAATAGTACGACACAATCCCACAAACATTATCATATTGTGTATCGAAGATGATTTTCAAAAATAGGTTTTGAGTTAATCACCCTCAAGTATAAAACACACATTTTGGTAATCGCAATAATCACTCTTTATATATAAATTTTAAACCAAATCGTTCAAATATATTCAACGAAATTCAAATTTTCAAAAATAAATTACCTGTCAACTATCCTAAAATTATGTTATTTGTAAAAATAAGAAAGTATTATTTAATATGAAAAATTATTTCTAGATCTCATTTTGACTTCAATTTTTAAAGATAACATACCTAAATTTAAAATTTTCTATAATTTGTCTTAAGTAAACTACCCTTAAATTAATTTATTTTAGACAATAAAGATACACTATTATTAATAATGTAATGTAGTCCACCGAGAGCAATTTTGAACCAAATCGTTAAAGCTATTTTCGAAAATATATATTTTTTTTAAAAGTCATTAGTACTATTAAATTATTTTTTTTAGAAAAATAAATCTATATAACTATTTATAACAAAAGCAACTTTACATATATCTATTTTGAATCAAATCACTATATCAATTTTTTTAAATTTATTATTATTATTATTATTATTATTATTATTTTTAGCACCGCGTCTTACTAACCGTTCGGGTTATACGCTTAAGTACTAATTAAGCTAATGGATTAGGAATTGGGAAGGTTGAATTTAGAGGAAGTAAACCCGCATTTGCGTGGAGGGAGAGTGGAAAACCATTTAGGAAAAACCACCCCCAGTTCACCCGACCGAGATTCGAACCTCAATCTCCCCGTCCTCGGCGGTCGAGCTCAACACGACTAGTGCGTTAGGCAAGTACGCCACCCATAGCCAAATTTGTCATGTTCATGTCACACACTCCCCAGATATACATCTCAAACAAAATCGTTATAGCTATTTTCAAAATAATTTGAATTTTCAAAAATTACCAATCAGTAAACGACCCTCTATAATTTTTTTCACCTAAAACCAAGTATACAAGGTTATTTGTAATGTCAAACACACTCAAGATACCCATTTAGAACCAAATCATTTGGGCCGTTTTAAAAATTTGGCCAGTTTTTGAAAAAAAAAAACCTTCAGTAAACTACTCATAAATAAGTTTTTAGCCCAAAAACAAATATATGGTGTTAATTTTCATGTAAAACATTTCCAAGATACATAGGCCTATTTGGAACCAAATCATTTGGGCCCTTTTATAAATATTTCAAGTTTTTGAAAAATTAAAAAATTAATCAGTAAAATAAATTTTTACTATAAGAAAGGTATGAACTATTATTTATCATGTCTAATATTTCCAAAATAACCATTTGGAACCCAAATCGTTGGAGCTATTTGTAAAATATGTCAAGCATTTTAATAATTACCCATCAGTAAACTACCCTTAATTTGAGGGTTGGAAAAAATACCCGAGGGGAAACCCTGCAAAATCTAAATATTAAGTTAAAGCAAAATCTTTCCAACCTTTTAGGATCCATGGACAGGGAAAGACAGATAGAATTGTAGAATTCACTTTTTTGAATTCGTCTCGAGATCGATTTTTTACACGATCACAACAATTTCTATTATTATTATTATTATTATTATTATTATTATTATTAGCACCGCGTCTTACTACCCGTTCGGGTTATACGCACTTACGCTAATGTGAAATGGTAGGGTGATTGTGAGATGAAATGGAGGACCTACAGTTTAACGTGGAATCCGAACCACGGTGGAGGCCTGGCATTCCTCACATTCACAAGTTGTGATTAATACACATCTTGTCAGAGGTGAAACTTTCTATTGATATGATAAAGTGAAAAGGTGAAATCGATACTTTAAATAGCATGTTGTTTTTCTAAAATTATTATATTACTATTATTACTATTATTATTACTATTACTATTATTACTATTATTATTATTATTATTATTATTATTATTATTATATGTCCCTAGAGACAACTAGTTTTACCTAACACGTGATTTTAATTATCATAAACATCAGTCGGTACTGTTTTTAACTGGCCAGTACGGATATTGACTACAGAATTGTTAATGCAGATAAGTATTGACTGCTGCATTGGTTAGTTTTAGAAATATCTAGTTGAAACTGGTATTGACAAAATGGCTTTGCTGTAACTAATTTAATCAAATTAAATAGGGTTTTAACATATTAGGGTTCCAACTAAAACCATGTTTACACACACACACAAACACCAGCGCTGGGATTGTGGTTATAGTATTATGAAATTTATATTGTTAACTAGCATTAACATTCTAAGCCCATTGGTTGTATCAGCCCACTACTTAAAAATTAAATTAACTTAGGAAAGAACCCTTAATAATAACCACCCAAACAAAGTTTTTTACATACAAATTAAATAGCATGACTAACCCGTATGCAAATAGTTTTAGGGTGTGTTTAAAACGTTAACAATCAGGTTAAGGTGGGATTTTTGTAACAGGAGCTTCTTAGAAAAATATAATCAATTTTGACCGCAAACATTTTAATATATTACTAGTGTTATTTTATATATTCATATAAAGTAATAGCTGCAGATAACATGACATGCTTGACCTATGAATATCTATTAACTTTTCTAGTTGTCCGATGAAGCCCTTCATTTGAAAATTGGACTGAACACCTCATCCTTATACAGTAGTTAAAAATAAAATGTGCACAACGTTATATTAAATATAAGTCTCACTTCAAGGAATAATAGTTGTAAATGTTCATATCGTAATGTAGACATGAATAAAATTAAGTGGCAGGGGTAGAATATATACTATCATTCAGGCATCACAACTCTATTGGGCTGAGGTTGAGGGAACAAGAAGCGTTATTTTGAAGAAAACCAATTCACTTTTAAAAACTAAACGAAACGCAAAATAAAGGTTGATGTTTGCACATTTTTAAAGTGTTTTTTTTAACTCTAATCAATTATAAAATTCGTTGAGTTGGCAACAATTTTTTAGAATCTTTTTTATTATCAAATAGTTTAACGTTACGGGTGCTTTCTTTGGTCTAAGATCTTTATTTCTTATCATTTTCACAAAGTACTTTAACTACATTATTTGGAGCCAAATGTACGGTTGACCCCGTGTGTTTAAAAAAAACTTGTTTTAAAAACGGTAGCTACGGTAGCTACGATAAATTTAAGAATATATTTTATGGCATTTTATGAATCGACAAAAAATAAACAATACTCACTGGCAGTTTATGACAACTAAAATCACCACGACAATACTTTTATAATCTTTTTTATAGTTATTTTTGAGGTTTTGGAAAAAACTTTTTTGTGAGGTCATTAGATTTAGTCATAACAAACTCTACCTAAAATAGCAGATTTAAGAAGCAGCCTTAATTAGTGTGCAGCACGCGTATAAACGTTTCAATCAAGTGAAGGATTGCAAAATATATTATTTTTCTTTTGTTCTGGTACGTGTCTTATTGCCTGCCTTGGTTGTACACAATTTTAACTATGCTAGTAGGGTATTGACGAGCAAGGAATAATTTAGAGAAACTGTACCCGAAATTTAGTGGAGGGATATTAGGAAACCGTTGAATTTGATTTGCTATATGTGCTATATGTACACTTTTTTCTATTCCTCTGTCCACGATAATAAAGTGAATTTACTGTCAACCATCCTTCACACGCCTATCCTGTTTTATACGTACGAATAATCATAAAAGAGTGTTTAGTATCAAAATAACAGATGAACGCGTACACGGATATTAAATTCCTTTATGCCCCAATGAAGATAGAACCGGAGAGAGTGGGGAAGCAGGGGAAGGTCCTCTTTTTGTTTCTCTCTCTCTCCCTCCCTTTCTTTCGCTCGTCCACAAACAGCGCATAGAGGTCAGTGGATCGATTCCCATGACACCAATAGCATGTTATGACACGCAACCCCCCATACACCTAAACACAAAAGTTAAGAGTACAGCCGGATCGCCATAAGCAGTGTGTTAAAAAAAATATTTAAAAAATGTATAGCACTACATTAAATAAATGACCCAATCATACAAACTTTCCATTATAGTAGATAATATCAACAAACACACTTCAAATATTAATTTTAAACAAAATTGTTCACATCGTTTTAAAAAAATTCAAATTTTCAAATATAAGTTTCATATATAAATTACCCTCAAAATATTTATATATTTGTAAAAATATAAAAACAAATTTTTATCTATCATGAAAATTAATTCTAATGTACCTATTTTGAACTGAATCTTAAGGTGGAAGAAAGCAGCGATATACAAATAAATAAATAAATAAATAAATATATATATATATATCGTTGCGGAGCTTGGAGGATGAATGAGAACGGGACGGTCCCTGGATAGCTCAGTGGGAGAGAACTGGAGTGTTAAGCCAAAGTTCCCGGGTTCGACAGGTGTAATTGTTCAATCTATTCGATTGAATCTTGAGGGTTTATTTAGAAATATTTTTAAATTTACTAAAATTTGTCAAAAATAAACTACTCTTAAATTAATTTTGTCATAATATAATATTATTTATCATGTAAAATAGTAACCAGATACCAATTTTAAACAAAATTATAAAAAATTAATTAAAAAAAATTGCAAATGTTTCAAAATTCAGTCCTCAATAAACCATTTTTTCTAGAAATATAATTGTACAAAATTATTTTTAATGTTAAAAACTTACCAGATACCCATTTTAAATCAAATCGTTTAAGTCAATATCTCAATTTTTCTTAAAACTGGTTATCAGTTAGTTACCCTTAAACTCTTTTTTCCCCCTCAAAAAACTAAGCATAGGTACAGGGTTAAGGAGGTCAAACACTTCCTAAATATCCATTTCAAACCAAATTTTTAGAGCTATTTTCAAAAAATTTGAACTAAAAGAATCATTCATCAGTAAACTATTGTTAAATTAAGGGCTAGGGCACAGACAAATAAAATACCCAGACATTCAACCTCTAGGTTAAAATGGTTGCGCTCCTTTTGGTAGCTTGAGTCCTTTAACACTAGGATCGCTGCGGTTAGTCATATCATCACCCAGCAGTGACGCTAGCAAAACCCCAGTAAGGTTGAGAATCTGTTTTTTATTTGTCTGTGGGCTAGTGTAAAAAACAAACAAATTCCAAGGTATTGCTCTAACATCTAAATAACAAAGTTTGAATAAAATCCACCAAAGAGTCTCAAATATATGGCTAGGGATAGACAAATAGAATTGTAAAATCCAGTCTTTTGGGGTTCGGGACCATACAATACGTAAAGATTCATAATGAGATCGAAACTTTTCACGGTTCCAATACTTTATCTTTAGATGTGAACGTAATGGGCAAAATATTTTACTTACAATTGATACAATTGACACTATCTGTAAAAAAAAAAAGCAATGTCCCTATTCTAGAGAACTTTACTGTGTATGAATGTATGAAAAGAGATCCAATAGCTGTTTGCCCAGATCGGTGAGCACACGGAATAAACATAGAATCTTGCTTAGTATGTTTCGCCGGCGGTCTGGGTTAAAAATACCATTAAGATATAATGAAGTTGTTTCTTCCTATGTGATTTTCCATTATTTCTCCCCTAAAATGCTGGTACATTTCCATCCTCACCAAGTGTAGGTGAATATGGATCACTACAGGGTAGTAAAACGATTTTTTTTAAAGTTAGGAAGGTTCTTCACATGCCGATCTCACTATAAGTTACAATCCTTGAATGGTAAAAATAAAACTTTTTTTTATAAGTTGGGAACTGTACAATCACACACGCGACGGTCATTTGATAAAATGGTTGCACATTTTTACATAACAGTGACGTGGCGCATTCGAGGTGGTAAGCCACGCGGCCAGGATGTTAGGGGAACCAACTTGGTGTGTGAGGGACCAGGGTCCCTATCCAGTAATTTTGACTATTTAATTTTATATTGCTTTATATATTAGGAGGTAGTTTAGTTCTATTTTACTTGATTTTTTTAAAACATTTCACTTTATATTATTTCTTCATAAAAATGAATAAGTATTTAATAAGGCGTTTATTATTTCAAAATATGACTCGTGCCAAAATGGAACTAAAAGGTATAGTCATGAAGTTATATAATTGTAAAATCACTACATTAGAATTGTATAGTAAAAGAATATCAAAAATATTAAACTAGATAATTACTTATAGCTTGTAACGAGAAATGTTGCAATTCTTATATTAAAGTTAATGGTTGGAGACATAACCCTATCCCCTCATATATACACACGTCTTTATTTTTAACAGGGTAACCATAAAACAATTTTGGACAAATGAAGATTATATGTGGTCTTGAAGCTTGAGAAATGGTTATTCTAATAATAAATGCCATTGTGTGAGGATATTTCCCTTAAAGTAGGCTGCACCCTTTAAGGCAAAAACCTTATCTGGTAAATGTTGTAAATATCTGATAAGTGATAAACACACATATTAAATACATTTACACTTAGTTTTTAGTTCCCAACATGTTAAATGATCAGAAAATCATGTTTTTGTTGATAAAGACAGCTGTGTATTTCAACTTAAAAAATTTAATCAGCATGAAAACCAATATAACTACTTCAGATAACACAATCTAACATAAAACATGCTCGCATAAATGACATTTCCATATCAAACCGACTATTAACAAAACAATGGACAGTCAGACGGTCACGAATGTACAGTCTGTTAAGCTTGAACGGTAGCAAACTTACTTTGACAGGTTACACTATCGTCCTTCTTATAATATAAGATAGTGTCGTAGTTTAACCGGTCATGGTAAGGCACCTTTAGGGGTAAACTAAATATATTGTTCAACAATTCATGTTTTGTCGGCCTCTCCCCTCTCTAGTTATTCCTCTAAACTCAACCTTTCTCATCGGTAATCCTGAGAATAAAGCGATAATAGGCATGATGTTAAACTTTTTTAAGTAGTAAGCTAAAATATATTTTCATGGCGTATATGACTGACCCAATAGACCGGTTCGTACGAAAATGTTAGTGCATTTATGTAAATGTGTACCTCATTTGACAGTTCATTTATATTATATATTCATTTTGGAACTAAAGTATAAATACATAATTGTTTTAAATATTGTTACCTTTGAAGCAGGCGCACCCCATGATGTAGCCCATCATCAGTGAGCGTGATTGGCTGGCCTGGCCGCGTCACGTGTTCACGAGCACGGGGTGTGTGACGTCACGGCAGGTAAACAGCCCGCCCCTGCGGGTAAGTTGCGATTCCCTCGCCGCCGAGCGGCGGGCCTCCAGCGCATTCGTGGTCAAGGGGCGGGGGCGACACCGGTCTCACGCGTGACGGAGTGTACCTCGGCTCGGTCCTCGGGCATAGACTAGCAACACGCTCCCTCCCCCCTCAGGGTCAAGCCACTATATCTTCTCTAAAAATTTCTTTTGGAACATAAAGGACGTCACGTTTAATGTTCCTTTTTATACAGAGAGGGAGAATATTATCCTAAATCCATACAATCCTAATAAACACATAACGTTAGTTACATAGAAGTAGAGAATACAAAGATAGGCCTACTCTACTTCTACATCCCCCGGGTGAAAACACTTTTAGCCAATATAAAACAACAAGTCAAAAACAAATAAAAAATGAACGTCTAAAGAGTAACAAAATACTAAGAAACAAACTAAAATAATAGCAAAACAAAAATGTATCACCATTCTAAAGTTACTATTCACGAAATATAAACATTACTTTGACATTTGAAAAGTTTTCGTCACAATTTAATGACTACGTTAAAAATCGACAGTAAGAGTTTTCGGACGGAATAGAACGTTCGAATCAATCGGCTAAACGGTTTTAAAAAACGTGACGCGCCTCGACGGAACGTGATGACGTGGCCACAGTACGAAACACCTTGTCCACTCACAGGAACTAGCGATGCACACTGTTGGATTGAAGTGAATAGCTATCGAATAATTGTATTTTATCGTTGAGCCATTGATGTGTCGACGTGCTGGAAGACCATTCGATTGGAAACTGTTGATATACTCACTTAGGACGCCTGTTGTGCATACGATGAACGACAGTCGACCTTACTGGCTTCTGTTTATCACGGTAGTTCAGTACAATATCTTATGTTCCTTTACATTCGTGTTTTCAATCTACTCATAACTCTGTTACGAGACAAACTACCTTAAGGCGATTGGCCGGGACTACAGCAGTCAATTCCCCCCTCCCCCTTTCCCCTTGTAGTGACTTTGTAACATGTTATTCGATTGATAGAGCCATTACTACTGTGAACTGAAGAAGCGGTCAGTGTGACGTTGAGTAGCATTGACTGTACGTGGGGTGTCACGTGACCGCCTGATTAGAGCCAGTACTAGCGCTAATTGCGTTACGGCGGGGAAAGGTGTACCGAGGCTATGACCTAACCGCCCCCTCCTACCTTCAGGCCCAAGTATACGCGTAGGGTGTCCAAACCATACCTTGTGGGTTCAGGTGAGCTTCTGAAACAGTGGTTCGAAAGCACAAACTCTTTCTTACGGGTACAGTACCTACCTACTTTATAGCAGGCGTTGGACTTGGTTGCAATTGGCGGGTAGTTCGAAGCCAGACGGGAGATAAGTATAGGTGAATTTCCTTAAACATGTCCTGCCTGTGTGTTTAGGTTGTAAATTACCATTGTGTTGAACATCAATAATATTTCTAAAAAATTGTTATTTTGTAAATATTGTAAACAATTTAGATGATTATACCTTCAATAAATTATAAATATCCATATAGTGATTATATATGTATCCGTACCGGTGGTCATGCCATTAAAGTGTCAGTATTACCGGTTACAGATATGTCAAAGTTTGAAGCTTGGCTTGGTGCACCCAGTGTGGTTTTACCATCCTTTTTCCACGCTAATAAAAGTGCATTTCATCTTTTAATTTATCAATTTCTCTTAGAATAAAGTCACTAATAGCCATGATGCTAAAAGTGATAATAAAACCACTGTTATATTTATTCATTTTAACCAATCAATTACTTTGTTAAATAAATATAACAGTAAAATTTACTTTATATATATCAGGGGTTGGTACCATTATTGGCTAAAAGTTACATGACTCATGATAAGTTAATGGGACACTTTCAAAATAGACTTCTCCGTCCAGGGTCAAGGACCCAACTGGTGCGAATGTGCGACCCACGGAGTTTGGGATCAACAAGGGTCAACGTTCTAGACCACTGCTACGTGACACAATTAGGTCCTAGTCTTGTTAATGACGAAATTCAATCTGACAATGGTCCAAGGTGGAAATAGTACGAACATCTCATGTATGCGCGTCGCATATTTCGGATGCGTAATTAGAGTGAAATATTAACACAGCTAAAAGCCATTAGTGCATCAATAGTTTTAGCCCCAAATTATGAATTGAAATAATAAAAAACCACGTACATATCTCCTTTCTAAAAATGTATTGTATACATTCCAACACATTAGCTAAGTAGGTAACGTGTCTGTACAGAGATAAAGGGTCCCGGGTTAAATTTTTCAGATATGCTGAAAATCTATCATTGGTGAAATGTGGATTTCCCCTTTTACAGCAACGAATTAACGGCCAGAAGTTGGATGTTGTGTATGTTATAGATTTAAGTTAGTTTATAGGTCGTGTGCTGACATAATCAGTCCGGCACATTAGCAGTTGGGCCATGAGACCCCTTGTCCCAAAAGCTCATTGCTTAGTTGGGAAATGATCAATGACCAGTAGGATTATCGTCTTAGCTTGGTTGGGCCATATTCACTGATCATGAGGATTATCGTCATAGCTTAGTTGGTCCACGATCACTGACAAGGAGGATTATCGTCACAGCTTAGTTGGGCCACGATCACTGACAAGGAGGATTATCGTCATAGCTAAGCTGAGCCAAGATCAATGACAGGGAGGATTATCGTCATAGCTAAGTTGAGCCAAAATCACTGACAAGGATTATCATCACACCTTAGTTGGGATATGTTTACTAGCCAGGTGGGCTATAAAATTTAACAGACCTATGGGTAGATATGAATTCGGACCCACTAATCATTTTGCCTTATATTTAGGTTAGGCTTGATTAGGTTAAGTTAGACTAAGTTATGTTTGGCTGGGTTAAATTAGTTTAGAATTTTGTTGTCTCTTATTATTCACTACTTACTGTTTGTTGCTCAACTTGAGAAAACATTTACAACCAACCTAAAAGGAATGTCACAACAGCCAGGGCCGAGTTAGTACATCAGTACGTCTTGTTTACAATCCCCAAAAAGTAACTCATGACCCAACTATAATGTAGGAATAATTATACCCTTTTAAACGGAGGTCATATCAGATATACGTGGCGTAAATGTAATACGCCCAATCAGTCGGTTCGGAAAGTGCGCTTTAAATAACATAAATAAATAAAAGGTTTTTTTGGTGTGTTTAGCATGAAATTATTTTAAAATGCGTTAAACGTCTTATTATGTGATAAAATAACTAAACTAAAATACTAAATTGATTAATTTTAGCAATTATAAGTTATAGCGGGAGAAACTTGGTGGAGAATTTTTGTAATAATTAATTTTACAAGAAAGAGTCAAAATTATTAAAACAATGTATTTACTGGCTAGAGCTAATGAATGCATACCTTACAGAGAATTAATCGCTGCCATTAAAGTAATCACACTTTCAAATATTAATTTTCTTATTTGTTTAATCTGTAAAAACGGTAAAATAATCCAGATTCCATAAAATTGAAAATACAATAAACTCCCGATTATTTGCGCGTGGGTTATCAACTTGCCCTTGCATATATACCTTGTTTAAAAAAAATCTTTTACATTTGTTAGCTACATGTGAACTAGGCTTACGAGCCAAGAGGAGTTCCAAAGAGTCGTTGTTGACCTTTTGGTCTGACAAATATCACAAACTATTTTTATAAAGGAAATGTTAATTTGGGATGTTATTGCAAATTAAACATACTATTGACTTTTGAGTAAATCCATATTTTTAAAATATTCAAGCAGCTCCTTTACTAAGGTAGATTTAAATAGCCTACCCCTGCACTAATAGGACATTCTTAGGGTTCGCAAAAATAAAATTAAAAATGTGTAAAATTAACGTCTTCTCATAGGCCCTATATTAAAAAAAACACTTTAAAATGATAAAATTGTCAGAAATAGACACAAAACAAGAAGCGACTAGATGCTTTTAAAAATAATCTCAATTTATTTGAGTCAAACAAATTACAGGTGTAGCCAAACAAAACTTTATAAAGATAGCCAGCCAATCAGCGAGTGGCTCGCCACAGCTTTCGAAAACTAATTAATGACGTTCAATCTATAAGTTAAAGCCGACCCGCAAGAAGCAACGACAAAGTTTCAATCTAATTCCCGAAGCTCAAACTCTAACTAAAGTTACATCATTAATGGTAAATACAGAGAGGTCTTAAAAAGAAACAAAAATTAACAAAGATATAGTAGAGTTCTTGATAATCTTGTTATAAGAATAACAATATAATTTTTTTAGCACCACGTCTTACTACCCGTTCAGGTTCTAACTACACCAATGGTTTTAGGGATTAGGAATGTTATATTCAAAGGATGTATACTAGCATTTGCGTGGAGAGAGAGTGGAAAACAATTTTGGAGAAACCCCCCTCAGTACACCCGACTGAGATTCAAACCTCGATCTCCCCGTCATCGGCAGTCTAGTATACTGCAAAAGTAGCGCTTTAGACCACGCGGCAACCGAAGCGGGTAACAATGTCAATTAATAACAAAGTATATAGTGACCTAGTTCGTAAATAAAACTGAAAGCAGATATTTATTTTGCAGTACGGATCTAAAATCATAATTATTTTGTAGAAGAAACGCCGTAAAAAGAGGATGTAGTCTACAAGCCTGATGGCAATATACGCTGGTAATATTACAAAATCTATAAGAGGTGTATTTTAATGTCTCTCGACCCTTCAGAGAGAAAGTATTGTGATCGTAAAATAAATCGAAATCAAAATTTTGATAAATGTCGATGTTTCATGACCCCCTGAAACCAAAAAGTGGTTTTCGCAATGCCGTCTATCTGTACCTAAGACTAGAGCTGAAACTATTTTACCGATTAGGCTTATATATATATATATATAAAATGTCTTCGAAAATAACTTCGATTCTTTTGATCTTCGGTGGACAAGGATGTTTTATTTCGTTCGTGATTTTTGGTGTATTGTTTCTACAACAATATATATAGCCCGATTGTTTCGTTTCACAAATATATCGAATTTTTAGTAAATGTCTATTTTAAGATAAAAGCGGGAGAAAGTCTGCGATGCACCGTACCATTTATTTGAAACTACTCAAGTATTATCATGGTGTAGGGCCTTAGAGGGTAGTTTCAACTTCCTTTCTAAACAGGTGTGTGAGGAAGGAGCGCCGTGAGATAGATCGAGTAGACCACTAGTCTTCTAGTACTGCTAATATGGTAGTATCAACACTTTCACAAGGGGCTACTTATTGCTCTGTTACTTCCTCACTTATCTTTTGGTTAAAATATCATGAGATAAATCGTTTAGGTTACGTCCCCGTTAGTTCAACTTAGCGGACAGTCACCTTGGCTAACACTTATCTACCGGTTTAGAGAATGTCACCAGCCTTTTAGTTTAAGACATATACCCATAATTTCTACTCGGCGAGTAGTATTTTCAACTTTTGGAGCCCTTGATGTGTACGCCCAATTCACTTGGGTTACGAATACAAACTTCACTGGCTACATCTTTAAATTGAAATAAATTTAGTTTGAAAATAAAATCTGGGGACGGGAATTGAACCTGCGACCAAATCACATATCCTGCCTTAAACTATGAGTGAATTATGATCCTGAGCTGGGTGCAATTTATGATAGAGCATTGGCGCGCTTAGTCTAAGTCCCGGCTTTAATCAAGGTCAGGCGTACCGAGGTTTTTCTATTTTGATAATTTGTTTCCTACTCTCCATCCACGCAAATACGGGATATATAATTAAACAAAAATTTAGATGAGATAAGAAACTAAGACTTGACAGGAAGGTATAATCATAAAAACCGGGAACTTAAATTTTTTTTATGAAACTCCGGTAAATAGGGATCGGGAGCTATGGAGGGTGGCCGTATACAAAGAAAAATAACTATTAAGTGTGGTATAAAATTTAAATTTGGCAGGCAGGTAGAAGGAAAACTCCAGATAATCCTGAAAATTTGGCATTTCTAAGTGGTATTTGGACATATGAGGGAAGGGTGGGGGG
>CABFWO010002677.1:57487-80912 GCA_902155825.1 Timema genevievae
CTCCCCCCCCCATACAGTACAAAACGTTGTGAGCCGAGCAGAAGTCGGATCGAGCCAAGGATATAACTGCGACCAACAGCACAGCACGTTCGCCAACCCCCATTGCGATTAGCATCGAGGGGGAAAAAAACAATATGTGGTTGGTAGGACTGAACCTATATTACATTATAATGAAATAACTGTAATGACGATATAAGTCAGCAATTCAATAAGGAAACTAGGATTTTTTCTCTTTTATAAACCGCGATGCCGTAATATACTAACCATTCGAAATATATCAACCTTCATGCACTTCGCAAGTCACATAATCAGCCTAGAAATAAGCCAAAGTCCACTTCAAGAACTATAATTTTTTTTGGTCATTATATTATGTAATTTAATGTTTGGGATATTTAGCATGAACTTTCTGATCAGCCCACAACTTTTAGACTTACTTAATTCTAGAAGAGATAAACACTTATGTCTCTTGCCAGTTATTCCTCTCTGTAAAATAAAAATAACCGATTTAACCAATGAGGAAATTTTCAGCGATGCCGGAAATCGAATCTGAAACTCTCAATTTTGTAAGCAAATGTGCTAACGAATAAGCGTTTATGTAAATGCTCACGTATGTAAATGTTTATTTAAGCGGTGTTCATGTTTCACAGTGACAAAGTGAAAACGTTGCAATGTACAATCCAAATATTTAGATATAAAGGAGCCTTTTTTTACAGTTAAAAATATTACTAAAACAATTCGTATGTATATGTTTAATTAGTGATGGTCACTAAAGAATGATTTAAATTTTAAGCGATCAAATAATGAAAACGATTGGTTCCAAACGGCCGAATGATCATTCTATAGTCACTAAGAGCAGTATATTCAAATGAAATAAACTATATATTCGTTTTCAGCTGATGATCAGTAGTCAACCTTGCGTGCGTCATAATCTCTCTTGGTTACAATGCTGACTATTCAAAACCATAAGGTATATTATCAATAGCAATGTCCATAGCCTGTGCCATACTATGCGAAAACTCCATGGTGTGAGCCCACAAGCAGGCTATACCTACCGAGCGGCCATTGCCGTTAGAGATGATAGTGCCAAACATTTGCAGATAGAGGGTGTCATGTGGTCAGCACAACAAGCCATTAATATTTATTTTCTAAGACAGAGCTGTTTTATTCAAGTAGCTCCTTATTTGTCCTCACGAGGCTGAGTTTGACTCCATTCAAGACCCTCTGCTTCACATATAAATTTTGAAAGCACCGGGGTTCGAACCCGGGACATCTGGCTTTACTGATATCATAAAAAAAAGCAATGTTGTGCTGTCACTATGGCAGATATGTTTGATAAACGTAATTATTAGAATATTAAAATTACTTTTAAAAAGGCACACAAAATTATGAAAATTCGATCATTAAAGTAATTTTATTATTAAATCTGGGGAAAACCAGTGATCTCTATAATATAATTGGATGGACATCTTTCGAGCTGTCGTCTGCATACCAATGCATGAGAGAGAAAGAATCTTACGAGTATTTCTTTTTTACATATAGTAAGTCGATGAGACATTTGGACATGTATTTAAATAGTTTCGCGAATTTATCACATATACAGTATATATATCAAGGTATATTATACTTAATAAATGAGTTACTAAAATGTATAAATATAATAAAGATGTAGCCTACAATACGTATGACTTTATGGACAAAACAATATATTCCTAGTAATTTTTAAATCACTTTCGTTTCAGTAACACGCTGACACCAACAACGAGATCAAAGCCAGGGGTTGTCCTGTCTATTCCTAAATACAATAAGATTGAACGTCACCTTTTTGGTCCATTTAAAATGGTGTGTTCATGTTCCTCCAGTAGAATATAGAGCTCATTGGGGAACACCCACGCAATTTTTGCATGGAATAAGAGTAGCACCATTTGATCATTCTAATTTTAGAGATAATTTATAATAATAATAATAATAATAATAATCTTAATAGCAACGAATATTTTCCATCCGGATGGCAAGAAAGACATTCGAATTCGAAAGAGCGAATATCAGCAAGGAAGAGCACGGCAATGCGCCCTAAACGCGGGCCTTAGAGAAACTAATATTTTGTGTAAATATGACAAGTAAAACATCGATTCACCAACGCGAATGAATATGAATGATTTTCATTCAGATGGTTTTTAAACTATCGAATAGGGGGATAGTAGGCCTACTCATACCTAAAGTCTGAAACTGTCACATTTCATAGATAATCCCAATACCTAAGTATAATACTAGTAATAAAGTTAATCGTTATCAATGACAACAGCAAAAAGTGTGTGTATTTTCTTAATATTACTATTTAACAGAATCGTACTATTTTCGAACGGATGTGACTTAATAACTTACACGCCGTATTATTGATAAATCTTTAGGAAAGCTGAGCAGTCACTAAATATGAATACACTATCAGGTGAAATGGTTTGGGCTTGTATTTATTTACTAGGGGTACTTGGTGTGCACTTTTTGAAACAACTTATGTAAGTACACGACTTACAAACTAAATTAACTATAAAACAGACATAACAGTCACTCCTCCAAGCGTCAATTTGTTACTTAGAAATTGTAAATCCTTAAAACAAGGAAGGTATGTTAAGAAAAGTCCTGACTTAGCATCAAAGGTATTATCCCAGTACATAAAGTTTGAATAAACTACATTATAGTATAGAGTTTACTTGTCAACTTTTTCCCCCCACAGTGGGTTCCTAGGGGGCGCGGCATTTGTGGATTTTTTTTGTGGCTAGAAAAAATGTTTATTGAAATTTCCATATCGTGGATCGTGATGAATATCATGTAAAATATATCCATCCATTCATATTTTAATAGTGATAAAAATGTAAATAATTGTTTTCATGTCTTAGCCTTGTGATTTTTCTATGTTTTAGTGCGTTCGGCACCCATCAATGTTTGCCCAGACGGCGAATTTTAGTCGGGGCACGTAATTTGGAGAGGGGGAGGGAATTAGCACGAGGGTCAATTCCTTGTTGACATATCACGTAGCTACAAACGTCAAACCGACATGACGCGGGTAGCTTACAACTTCCAGTGGAGTAATCCCCCCACCAAGTCCCGCTCCTGACTGGAATCAACGAACACACCAAACACTCGACAAATTAACCCGAGGCGGAAGAGAAAACATCCGACGACGGATTCGGAGGCTACCCGCGTAGTTAACGTATTGTAAACAATTACACAGCCAGAAACACGTTCCACGTCATAAGTATGATGATGGTTGATGACAGTGTTTGGGTGTACAAGATGATCATAAACCTGTCAATTCAATTAATTATTTTTGTGCTCTACTAGCAACTGTTTTTAAAAAATGTGAAATTGTAAAAACTATAATGATTTTGTCCAAAATTGGTATTTGCTGTATAGTTGATTTTTTCAGAGATAAAAGAATAGTTTTAGGTCACCGATTTTTGAAAATGTTGTCCCAAATTATAAGAGATACTATGCGAAATTATGTAATATTATGTCACACTACTTTTATTTGTGAATTTAACCATTCACTTTCAGTGTAGAATTCCTAATTCTCATAAAATAGTAATTGATATTTATTTAAAACTAGCATCGAAGAACACACGAACTAAACGTCAAAGTTCGAATCCCGACATTGTATTGTGGGTGTTATTTAAATGGTTTCCGACTCTCTTTATACAAGTAAATGCTGTTACATTTAATTTAAATTTCACCTCCTTCATGCATATTATTTTATCGTAAATATGCGGATATCCCAGGCCAGTACTAAGACACGGAGCCACCCTCACCCCAAATAAAGATGAGAGAGATTGTAAAGCAGAAACTGACCTAAGCTAGATCTTCACAAGCAGCCTCAGGGAATTGGTTTCCAGCTACCGTACTCTTCGAAACCTTGTTTCAGCGACAAGAATTGTGAAATATGATGTCGGATCAGATTTCCAGAAATCAGCGACGTTTGAGATTCATGGCTCGTTAGGTTCGATCTGGTACACATAAAAATAGATGGTAGACATTTTCAGATATAGTTCATTCACGGTAACTATGGTTTTATTTTAATATATTGAAACGGTTTTAAGGTCATCCGCATCTCAAACAAATCTCATCAGTTTAACAAATAATGTAATTTGACTTCATGTGTAAAAATATCTAAAGACACGTGTCAGATCCTGGCCGGGTTAGTCTAAGACCCTATCACACTAGATTTACGATGTAAGTTTATTATAACTTTCCGGTAGATTTCAATATATAGGTCAGTTTCATAGTTAGATTGAGAACGCCGTGTGAGGCGTACTCAATCTAACTATGAAAGTGACCTGTGGTTTTCGGGCGCCAGGTAATTTAACGTTCCCTACTAACGATTATAATAATGGTTTGGACTTAAATGAAAGATCGCAAATTAATAATTAAAGTTAATGTATTCAACACTTTGATTTTGATTATCATTTACGGACTAAATATCAATAATGGAAGTCGAGTTGGAATGTGTAATACAGTTCCAATCCGTACGATGGTGTGACCGCGTGCGTTTCTCCAATGGCTTCTTTCCCCTCACCATGGTTCAAAAAGGGGGTCCACTCCTCTTGTGCAATTTTCCTTGTCAGAAGGAAATCAGCCAAGGTCACTTCCAATGACTTAAAAAAATGCAACTTGGGCAGGGGATATCTTTCAAGAATTGTCCTGTTCTTTACTGCGAGTTTTTTTTAAATGTCAGGATCGTAAAGCCTAAATAGGGTTGGAATCCATCCGGGTTTCCCTAGACATGTCCTCTTTTTTCAGGAGTTCGGGGTTGTCCAGGGCTAGGGTCCGAGGTTCAGTCCTGTATAGCTGCAATAAGCGAGAGTCCATTTTCCATATGAGTGGTAGTAGCTCAATTAGCAAAATATGTATAAACTGTTAAAAGAAAAAAAAGTGTTGTGAAAGTTTTTACTCCTAAAAGTGACAACAAGTTTACAATGGTTCAAAAAGAAAATATGGTTTGGCGAATGGATACGTGAGGGTAGATTTGGCTAACTTTTGCGAGCTGTCAGTTGCCTACTCTCTTACCGTAGATGAGGTATAGTTTACATTAGAGTGGCTTCCATCCACTAAAAGGATGAGTGGTGGTACCTACATTTCCTTAAAGTTCACCATCCTCATACTGTGCGCTACAGTGACGTGGTAATAGGAAGCAAGAAAGAGAGAGTTCAAAACCCCCCTTCGCTTCTAGATGCTATAAATAATGTTTTTAACGAGTTTCACCATACCAAATTGATTTTAGTTTATTATATTTATGTTATATTATAGTCATAAAATTTGAGATTAAAATAATATTTACATACCTACAGATATTGATTGTATTTTTCGTGGAACCTTCCTCGTTACTTCTACCACTTCCTATTTCTCTAAATAACCTCACAGCATAATTTTTATTTAGTTGTGGGACGTGGAATATTTTACCTTCTGTCTCGTTTTGGTCGAAGAGACGATCACTCACCTCGGGACCAAAAGGTATGAGGACATGACTCATTGCCGTTGACAAAAAAAGCTACAACACTAGGGTGTACCTATGGGACAAATATCAATGGGATCTAACACTATTAAATCATATGACTCTGATATAGTGTGTGACTATGTTTTTAATGAAGAATGTTTCTTATATTATCAAGATAATATAATTAAATACTCTTGGACATAGCAAATAAAAATCAATTTGTAGAGATAAATTGCGAGTTACAAGAAAAACACACAAATTCACTCTTACATTACTAACAGTTTCGCTTGTAATCTACAAAGTGTTTAGTTGTCCAGGTGACAAATAATAACAATTCTGTACACACAGATTTCAAGTCCAAAGTTGTTTTAAGGATGTTTAATATGAATTAAACTCCAAGATGTGAGCCCGCAAGCGAGCTATACCGATCGAGTGGCCACCGCCGTTAGCAACGATAGTGCCAATATTTGCGGATAGGTGTCATATGGTCATCACAACGAACCCTCCAGTCATTAATCTCAGTTTTCTAAACAATAGCCGTCCAGCCAAGATTTGAACTCCTACTCATCGGCCAACCATGCGAGGCTAACGCATGCGCACAAGTGAATGTTATATATTTACTGTACTAATTATTGTATAACAGCACAAGCCCTTATACGCATTTAATATATCTTGTCAGCACCACATGAAAGCCGGAATCAAAACCAGGGGCTCCAAAATAGATCATGGGAGTGAGTTGGAAGATTAAAATATAAAAATTGTATTTAAGGTGGGAATGTAGGGAACGCGATAAAAGGCCAGTGTGTTTGCAGTTTTTATAGCAAAACTTTTTTTGGTCAAGATAAATATAATCTTTCTTCAGTATAAATATAGAGTTTAAATTTTTTCACATGATGGTATCAACAGTTCTTGAATATCTGCCATAAGCATTGCAGCATTAGAGGAGAAACTTTTTTAAAGAAGAGAAAAAGTTGTCATTAGTTCCAAGACACCCTTGACAGATTTTTTTTTAGCACTACGTCTTACTACCCGTTCGGGTTATACGCTTATGTACTATTAAGCTATGGTCTTAGGGATTAGAAAGGTCATATTCAGAGGAAGTGTACCCGCATTTGAGGGATAGTGGAAAACTATTTTGGAAAGACCTTGTCAGATATTAAATAAATGTTGAGCTACCATCTGGAGAAAATTAAACTATATATTTGTACTGGAGCAATAGGTTATTTGATCTATTTTATCCAAAAAATGTTTTGCTATAAAAATTGCAAAAACACTGAACTTTCTTCGTGTCCCCTACATCCCCAACTTAATACGTATCGTTAGCAAATATTTAATGCTAACCACCCGGAATCAAACCAGGATCTCATAGATTCAAGGCCGACCACTCTTACCCCCTGGCCAAGGGAACAGTCCGGCAAATATTGATGGCAAGTTACAACATATGGGAACGTTCAGAGATTTTAACATGTGGTTTTGCTGTTTACTTCTCTGCCAATGTACTAAACACTGATTAGCCACAGCTGGAGAATTTACGACCACGGGTGTCTTTATTCAAGTAAGTACTCATTTGTCCTCTCGAAGCTGAGGTTTGACCCCGTTCCAGACCCGCTGCTTCATAGATAAATTCTGGAAGCACCGGGGATAAAACCCATGACTTTAGGATCTGTCACCAGGAGCTATAACCATTAATATATTTTAAAAGTTATTTAACAAAATAAAAATCATTTTGTTTTATTATTTATCAACGAAGTTTATCAATAATAGGAGTTAAAACAAAGTTATTTAAAGTTCAAATTCTGTCCCTTATCCTCTTCAAGATTGAGATGTGTAAGTAAGAAAATTCATAATATTTTTAATATTTTTTTTAAAGATGTTTGAAATTGAGTAGTAATTCATGGATTGTCCACATTAAATTCTAAAGCTGACTAATTAATATTCTCTCAGTGAGAATGGATGTGGAACAATGCCATTTCAGATAAGGTTAGTAAGTTTAATTATAATAAAGTGGACGTAGATGTAAAAAAAAAAGTGATGATTTCATATAAAAAGCACACGCTTTCCAATTTAGTAGATAGTAAAATAATAGTTTACTTGCCGGTCTGGAAAAAATATTGAATCTCTTTCAGGGTACTTTTATTGAAAGATTATAGGTTATGTATTGTTGCCTCTGAAAATTCTCTCTTGATTTATTTCACGATTTAAAAAAAACGCTAATTAGCGTCTCTTTTTCGAGAATCCTCGTAAAAAAACGAGTAGCCTTGAGGGTCTTCTTCACCAAATATCCATCCAATCAGAGATCATTATCAAATAAAAAAATATAATAATTTAGATGTATGAATTCCGAAAAGGGTAATCAATTGATTTTAGAAACTAAACATAGTATTTTACAATTATTATTTTACTTATAAATTAATGAGAGATGTCGAGAACGTAAACAACAACAAAAGTGACTAGAGACAAGTGTCGGTCCTTAGCTGATAGTTTTAAAGTTACTCTCTTAGCAAACAAGAGTCGTATCATAAGTTGATGGCGAGATTACTTCGCCGAATTGGCACGAAGGTTCCACAGTTACTTTTTGTTCGAGAAATCATAATTTTTTTACATTAAACTATTACTAAACGTCAAATATTAGAACCTTAGACATTATAATAAATAATTACATATGAAAATATTATCAAACCCTCTAAGAAACAATAAAATGCTAAGCTAGTTCACCCTGTTAGACAAGCGAGCAAAATCAACTACCTGTGCAGCGCTTCTAACTACATTCAGCGCGGCGGTGGGAAATTGTCCAGGTTATATTCTCACTAAAAGGTAAAGGAAACCAATAATTTCTTTCCTCTTGTCACATTATACTGGCAGGATAGTTCGTAGTAATATCATCGTGGATGTAGCTCATTTCATTTAGCATTATACCATTGTAAACTTCGCTTCATAATTGTAGGCCTGCTTTCTAACTGAATCGGTTTCCCACGGTATTATATCCATTGTAGAATGACTTCAGTGTGGTGTTTATTTGGGGGTACGGGTCTAAGTTAAACAAAAGGTAGTCTAATAGATAACATGGGTCCATAGGGTGGGATAATTTCCTTAAAAATAATATACATAAATATACCATTGTTGATTTCATGAATTTCTATAATGTCAAAATATAGCCGTATTATTTGGAGCTCACAGGAAGATGTTATATTATGTTCACTCACGTGTCATAACATTTATTTTCAGTTAATATTCTTAAATTTTAGCCTCGATTTTTTAATTCTCAATTAAGATCCTTTAACCTTTAAAACTTTAATACGTTTTCATGCAGCCTACCTCACATAAAAATATGTTATCTAGCTAAATACTAAGTGTTAATGATTAAAAATAAGTATCAAAACAAAACGGCCATATTTGATTTGTGCAAGATCAGTGGAACAGACAAACTAATATTGGAAAGAACTTGAAATTACCAAATTCTGAGTTATGCCCTTCCATTTCGATATCAGAACTTCAATTTATTGGTATTTGAGGGCTAAGAATTGAAGGATCTAAAATTATAGCATTATGAACGATTCTTTCGATATCAGTAATATTAATTATTGTATTGAGCTCGACATTGTTAAATTAAGATCGATTCTAAATTATTTTGATATCAGTAAGAATCGATATCTTGAGTTTGACATCCCTAGCTAGCACAACAACCCAGATCCTTGAGGATGAGGTGGAGGCTGTCTTGAAGAACGGGAACTCTCTATGACTCACCGCCGACAAGATCAATAGGAAGAGGTGCGCAGATAAACCATCCCCACCCCCCACCTGTCCCCCATTTCACCAAAAACAACTACTTAATTCTGTAATGTGACTTAAAGAAGGAAGTTAAAAAAGTCTTCCAATAATCGAAGAGGAAGCCCATTATTTCAGAAATGGAACTCACGATGCCACTGTGACGGAAATAAAAATATTAAAATTGTATTTACATTCTTAGTCTGGTTAAATAATGATGTAAATAGAAATTATAAAGTAATCGATAGTAAAGTATTATTGTAAGATTATGATAACTTTTGATTAATAAATCAAATAAAAGTATTTATAAATTGCCGAACTTTAGTGTCTTTCAATCAATTTTAGTGGTTGAAAGTGGGCTTCCTATAAAAGTCAAGCTATTTGGTCACACACCCTGTACCCTAATCACGTGATATGTGAGGCAATGAAAAAATATATTTCTATGTCCAATTAAATTAATCGAAAAAAAGAAAGAGATATATTGTCAAATGCTACTTTCTAAAAATGACTTAGTAGATAAAACTATAATTTCTATTACATAAAACAAAAGTTATTTAACTAAACTCAACATAGTAGAAGATTATTTTACATTTTCAATTATTGCAAGCAATGTCGTTTTATAACGGTGTTAGCCACTCACTTCTTTTATCGGGTAAAGGGGGAAGTTAATCTTCTTGCAATTTTTTTTAAACGTTCATCATTCTAGTTTCCGTTTTTATATATATTTTTTTCTAATTTCCGTCTGCCAATCATTTCTTTCGTGAGAGGCTCTATTTTCCTTCTCTTTCCATATATTCATCTGACATACATTCATCGCAACATCAAGACTGGTCGAAAGTAAGACTATAACGAGGACCATTAAATCACCGATGTGGTCGAAATGTTTTTTTTAAATTACAACTTCATCTAAAACGTTTTATTTATGTAGACTATCTGAAAAGTCACATCAAATATAGTTAATGGGGAGGTCAGGTCCCTATGAGGTGTACAGAGGGAGCATTTTTTTCTTGAAAGTTTACCAATCTCTCTTCAAATGGGCTAAAATACTACTTTTCTCACTTCTTGGCTATTGGTGAAAATTCGCGTTTACGCCGGCCGAGGATAAAAACCGGTGTAAAAAAAATTATAAAATAAAATGTGAAGAAATAAAAGCCTTTTCCAGAGTAATCAAAACAAAGAAACATCAGTTTTTACTGTTCGTTTTATTGGTAGAAAAAATAATTAATTGGCTCCAAGTTATATATTTATTGTTAGAATAAAGGGGAGCGGGGTTGTGGGAGCTATTGTTCAGATATGGTTTGTAGCATTGTACAAACTTCAACACCTGCATTAAAAATAGGGGGAGGGGGGAATTAATATGTTTTTGTTTCAAATTAAAATGGTTTAAATGAACCGCAATTATTATTAATCATCATCATTACTATAACATCCAAAGAAAATACAAACAACCTATTAGCCAAACAAAACAAACGAATTTTTACATTATTTAAAAATAATGATGTGGGGAACATTGTTAAATTACACCACTTGAATATACAATTCCCTTTCTTTATTTTTCAATATTAAAAAGAAAAATCGTTCTTTATAAACAAAGGGCTGTATCATCACACGAATTAATAAATAGCTTAACTAGGAAAGCTTGTACAAATACAAGGTTGCCACTCAATTTCTAGGATAAAATTATAATTACATCTCCTATTTTTCCTGTCCAATTTTTTTTTATTTTTCTGGGGTGAAACGTTGAATGAGTGTTAGCACATAAAAATGTTTCTTAAAAGGAAATATTTGAGCAATAATTTTAAAGTTGTACTGACGTAAACTAAAAAATATATGTAAAAGCATTCTTGTTGAAAAACAATCAAACCAAAACTCAAGTTCCATTCAAAATTAACTAGTCAAGATAATGTTAGCAGTCGTGTCAACTCAAGAAATTTTGTTGTTGTTTGTTATATCAATTTGTTAATACAAGCTCGAGTTTAGGAAAATTTGCGTATGATTTTTTTAATTACTATTACTTTCTCATATCAAGAGAAAATATTGAGATCGCGAAAAATATCGATCCCGAGATTATAACGAATATATACGTTTTATGTGAATATAGACCCAAAAAAGTAGATTTTACAATTGTCTGTCTCTCTGTGTATGGCCACGGATCCAAAACGGTTTGATGGATTTTGTTAGAACTTGATATTTTCATAGGGCTCTACCATATTTTTTTTTTACCCCAGCCATTCAAATAAGGGTAGTGTACTGATGAATAACTTTTTGAACTAAGAATTTTTCGAAAATTGCTTTAACAATTTTGTTCAAAACTTTTAATTTTGGAGATTTTGTGTTATGACAAATAACAATGTGTAATTGTTTTTGGGGTAGAAACTCATTTATGTGTAGTTTATTGATGACCTATTTTTCAAAAAAATTGGTATTTTACAAATGGCCCTAACAATTTGGTTATAAATGGGTATCATGGGAGTTTATGAGATGACATATACTCTGTATATTTGGGTTTTGGGTAAATATTCGTTAGAGGGTCGTTTACCAATTAGTGATTTTTGAAAACTCAAATTATTTTGAAAATAGCTATAAGGATTTTTCTTAAAAGTATATCTGGGGACTGTTTTGACATGAACATGACAAATAAAGCTGTTTACTTGTTGCGGTTTTTTGGGGGGGGGTTAGGGGAAAGGGGGAAGATTCGGCAATGGGTAGTTTGCCGATGACTTTTTTTAAAATTTGAATATTTAAAAAAATTTCTTTAGAGTTTTGGTTCAAAATGGGTATCTGTTAAATTGCTTGTATTATAAATAGTTACATAGCTTTGTTTTTCTAAAAAAAAAAATTTTTTTAATAGTAGTTAATGACTGATTTTTTAATTAAATTTTTTTAAATGATAGCTCTAACGAGTTGGTTCAAAATTGGTATCAAGGGACAATGTTACATTTTACATTATAAATTGTATTGTATATGTATCTAAAATAAATAAATTTTAGGGCAGTTTACTTACGACAAATTAAAAAAAATAGATTTTTTTAAAAATTGACCTTAAAGATTGAATTAAAAATTGAAGCCTGGAAATAATGTTTCATGATAAATAAAAATTAATTTTTATTTTTACAAATAATAAATAATGTTAGGGCAGTTAACAAATTTTTCAAAAATTTGAATTTTGTTAAATACTTTAAAACAATTTGCTAACATTTTCCTAAGTATAATTCTTAAATTTATGAGCATTTGTTGAAAATATGCACGCCTAGACGAAAAAATTAAAACCTCAATGGTTACAATCGGTTTATAACTGTAAGACAAGTTGTGATGTTCATTTCTTTTTACTAAATGACTAAGACCCGCTTTACATTCATGTATCACTTCTCAAAACATTGGTTTCAGTTTAGTCACAAAGATTTTTTATTTTTAAGCTTACAAGCATAAAGTGCCCGCTTTTGCCCAGGAGGAATAACATCTGGTAAAAATAGTAAAAAGATATAGAAGGTTAAATTTATATATGAGCATTTAAAAAAACTGTGAGTAAAACAGTAAATAGGATTAAAAGGCTAAAAAGATACAAGTTCAAAAGAACAATACGAGAGAAAAAGTGTATTATTTAAGATCAAAAAATGTAAATAGTACAAGGATCAAAAAGGGTTGAAAGTAGATATCAGTATTTTAGAACTTTTTTTTACCCCTTCTAAGCTACCCCCTTTTAATCATTTTTGCTCTTTTAATACTTTTTGCACTTTTCACCCTTTATGCCCGTTAAGTACATTCAGACCATTTCACCCTTTTTGACACTTTCAACCTTTTTTTATTCTTTCTCTTCATTTTATTTTTTCCCCTTTTAACATGTTTATGCACTTCCGCGCGTTTTTCCTTTTGGCCCCTGTTACACTTAATTTGACTATTTTACTTTTTAGCCCTTTTTCACTTTTCAAACCCTTTTACATGACCTTGACCGTGAGAAATATTTTAGCGTTACAAAATTTGAAAAGGTCAAAAATAATAAACACTAAAACGTATCAAGATATAATAATGGTGAGTAATAAGGGAAAATAGATATGAAGGATAAAAAGGGCAATAAAAGAAAATGGGAATATTTTTGAAAAGGGCAAACATTAAATCTTATAAAAGAAATAGGGGTATAAAGGTTAAAAGGTGTAAACACTACACAGAAAATTAGTGTTCAATCATAGTTGAATCAATTTTAAACTTTACCGTTTCCCGGTCATACATTTTGAAATTCGATATGCTCAGACGTCATTCGACTCACCGGGAATGTTTATTGACTTACAAGGGGAAATTATAGTTTATATCACACCAAAAAAGTTTGTTTTTATATTTGTTTTAGGAATCTTGATATAACCCACCATCCACATTTACTGCCACCTTATTTTGAAATTTAAGGATAAGACCTTAACGGTTGTTTGGGGTGGTTCTTATAACCACCTGAAAAATTTAAATCTTCTACCATACTGAAAAGTTATTTATTATTTATTTTTGGTAATTTTGAAAACACCCATTTCACAATCCCACATCCTATGTAGTAAATATTCAAAATTAATGTTAATGGAGTAATCCCTCTGCATTTCTGCCAAGTTTAAATTTTCTTCCCCAACAAAAGTTTTTTTTTACCCAACACTCCTCCAAGACCCCCGCCGTATTCCTCCCCAACTCGACCCTTAAAATCTCAAGTCCTTTAGGGTTATTTGGAATGTTCTTCATACCTTCTTGCAGAATTGAATTTTAGTTTTATACCTCACTGAGAAGTAGTTGTTTGTATTAGTTTTTGAGATTATAAATCGACCCTCTTTCCATTTAAACTACTCCTACCTAGACATTTCTAATTTAAGATGAATCAGATTATCTGGAGTTGAACTTATACCTACCTTCCAAATTTGAATTGTCTTCCATAACTTAAATTATATTTTTATGTTAGGGGCACATTCCACGCCCTACCCCCTCTGTTTCTCCAAAATCCCAGTTAAAAATCTTACATTTTCAGTTATTATTTATTTGGAGCGGTCTTTTTACTTGCCGGCCGAATTTCAGTTTCCTACCACATTGGGAAGTAGATGATTACAATTAGTTATTTTTTTAAAATGTTCAACACCCCTAACAACTTTTCTCGAATACACTCTTAGAAATTATATTTTAAGATTAATCGGGTTATCTGGAGTTGTCTATCCACTTGTCTGCCAAATTTTAATTTTCTACCTCATATAAAAAGTTTGTTTTCAAATTATAGGCCCCCTCCATTTCCTGAGGCCTCATTTTTAAATTTCCGTATTTAAAATTTTTAAGGATAATATGGGGCAATGCCGCAAACTTCCTGCCAAGCAAAGTTTAAAGTTTCCAGACCCAAGGGTTGGAGAAATACGGTGATTATTAGTCGGTGAGTCGCACACCTTTCTGCCCCTCTCCTCTCTGTTGTCAAACCTGCCACTGCACAAGCCTTCAGATTATCGAAATCAGACATTATAATCTCTGATGAAACTCCCATGACTCAACAACTGCACTCTCTATTAGTGATCGATTGTTTCGCGATTTAACAAGCGATGATAAAAATATATTCAATTCGGTGGAAAAGTATTACTATGTGCGATGGATTTCATCAAAAACTACTTGTACTACCTTAGAGTGGCAAAACCCGCCTCGGTGGCGTAGTTGGCTAACACGCTAGTTTCGAGTTGAGCCAGACTGCCGAGGACGGGGAGATCAAGGTTTGAATCTCGGTCAGGTGAAATAGGGGTGGTTTTTCCTAAATTGTTTTAAACTCTCCCTCCAAGCAAATGCGGGTTCATTTCCTCTAAAATTAAACCTTCCCAATTCCTAATCCATTAGCGTAATTAGTACTTAACATATAACACGAACGGGTAGTAAGACGCGGTGATAAATGAATAAATAAATACAGTGGCAAAATTGTATCAGTGGAAAATTGTTGACAAAATTTTGTCTTACGACTAGCATACGAGTTTCTGAAGGCAAACACGAACTTGCGTAATTTTTTGTTCAAGTTGGTAACTGAACATTGCTTGAAGATACAGGTTCTGCCCGTCATCGTACCCGATTCAACAATGATCTGTATGAACAGCCAGTGTAGTTTATTTAGCATTATGGACAAAATATCGAGCAAAATATCGCTGTGAAATCAATCACTACACAAAACAATTTTGGCTTAAAAAATATAAACCGTACCAATATTAAGAGTGAAATCTCCTGGTGATATTCGGAGTCATTACAGTAGGATTGTTAGCGAGGATATCAGGGAACAGAGTTTCCCACATAGTTTTTTTAACAGTTTAGAAATACTGTATGTGAACTGCCCCCGCACAAACTGGTTCGCAAAGAAAACGCAATTGTGGTGTTTAGGCTGAATTTGAATACGGTGAAGGGTTTGATAATTGGTACGATAAATAATTCGAGTGCAACATATGCACAATAACACCATTGTTTGTGAAGTACCAACTGAACATCATCCTAGAGTAAAATTATCTCTTTCAAAAACGTTTTCCTATTAAAATTACAAGGCACGCAATTTTCGTTGGCAGTTGCTTTTACCATTACCATTAATAAGAGTTAAGGTCAAATGTTTTAAAAAGTTGGATAGTATTGTCTAAACCTGTATTTGCACAAGGGCAATTAATTATTATGCACTACACTCAGCTGAGCCCGCTCTTCTAATGATGTAAAAATATTCTTAACTGAAGAAGAAAACAGTTGATGTAAAGAATAATGTGGGTGAAGAATTAACTAATTAAAATATAGCCTATGGAGTCTATTAATTACTAAACTTCTTCATTAAAGTATATAATTAATTATAAAAATGTATAATTTAAATATTCATATTATTCAAATATTTACATAAGAAATTTAAAAATTCAAGTTTTAGAAGAAGGCGAACTTTTCGGCCGGGACAACTAGTCAATAATATAATAAACTTGCTCTGATAATAATATGAAAGTTAAATCAATTCGATTAAAAAGAGCAAGGAAATCGTTAAAATAAGTAATAATATTACACATAGAAAAATAAACTAAATCTGTAAAGAATAAGAAATTTGTATAAAAGAACAATAAATAAACATTTAATATTATCAATAGGTGTTAAGACAGGTCTATTCCTTTTGTCAATGTATCAATGCACCCAGTCCTCTGCCTCCTCCTTCAGCTCCCAGAATGCTCTTCTTTCTTTCAGGTCATACAGTATTTTAATCTTTCTTCTTCTTCTTAGGCTCCTCTTTCCCTCAACCTTGCCTTCTATGACGTCGTGAAGAAGACACTTCCTCCTAAGGATGTGCCCGATCTAGTTTGCTTTGCACCAGAAATCACACTCAAAATGGTTCTCCTATCATCCATTATTCTTTTAACTTCTTTATATGTCACTCCATCTGATCTTCTCAAGTTTCGGAAAAGCTAAACAGATTAAAAAGCTAATCATGACTATTAATTAAAGCTACTTTTTGCGTCCCTGAACAGAGAGAAAACTTTAACTAGGTGAGATTATATTTTATGTTGCAAAATATCTTTAGAAAATGTAGATTATATTATAATAAAAGAAGGTGAAGGGGATCTAAGCGAAAGATGAAGTTGCTGGTTGTGGAATCTCAAATAAAACACGGAAATAACTATGTCAGTGACAGTTGTTTTTGTTGTGCCTTGTTGTAGTTTTACTCGTGAGTAATGTAACTGCGGAGAACGTGTTTTTGGCACCTGCAAGCCAAGTGAGTCACCCGGGTAAGGTCTACTGTATAACCTTGCCATTAGAATAATTTTGGATGCTGTGGTCCCAAGTCAAAGAAACTTGAAATTTAACTTCCCATAACTCTTGGGACTTGAGCGCTGCCTCCCTTCACTATAACTACTCTACAATGAGTAGTTCTCTTTGCTAGGCTGTTTGTTTACCTCCCCCAAATACTGAGATCTGATCTTAAGAAGACAAGTGGTAGAATTAAGCGAGTCGATACCACGACGAATTGACTCGGAAATCAAAGGTCTGATCTCAAGTTGTCTGATATGAAACTTATTTTGTTCTAAAATGTGTTTTTTTAATCCTCCATATATATCAGGGATTCTTAAACCAGGATTCATGAATTGGTTTCATGGGGTCCATGAACCGGGCGCAAAAAAACAAACATGCGCAATAGTTTTCCTTTGTGCAAAACCTATCTTACAATTATCGTGGTCACAAAATTTGCTGACAGTTGTGTGTTATGGATTTGCCATCGAAGCATTTGGTTTTAGTGAGGGAGCTCTCTTTGATTCCGTTTACTACTACAAACCTTTGTGAAGCGGGGTTTTAAGCAAATGTTGCCATCAAAACCAAGAATAGAAAAGAGTGAATGTCAACGATGACATGCGCGTTGCGTTGCCAAAGACCACTCCATAGTTTCCGCTTCTTATGCAAGCAAAACAACAGGAACCTTCTCAATGACTTTTACATTTGAAAAGAATTAAAGTTCACTATTAATTTTAACCACACAATTTGGATTTATTTCACTTTTTAACCACACAATTTGAATTTATTTCACTTTTCTACAGGAAATGACAATTTTTGTATAAAAAGGGAAAGTGAGAGACATGATTAGTTATGAAGATTGTTTTAATATTATGTCCATGTGAATGTAATCAATTTTCACTGCAGTGGAGTAAATTTTATCCAAAGTTCTGTGTGAAAGTATGGCCTTTGTCCAATTCTCAAAGAGTTTAATGACCCAAAAAAAGGTTAAGAACCACTTATCCAGGCATGTGTTTGTGCGATTCCTTAAATATTATTGTTTATTTAGTTCAAGTGACCAACAGCCAGAGCCGGTTTGCCCACACGAGTGAAATTTGCCGGTAGATAGCGCAGTCAGGATACACTTGATGGTAGCCTTGTCCGGGGGGTAAGGGGGAGAATTGCCTCGTGTCGGCGGGCAGGAATCGATAACGCAACCCTTACAGCCAACATCCCTCCCGCTTTCCAAAGCCACCCCCACCGTGGTCGTTAGCCGTTTTCTCCCTAAACCAGCAAAGCAACAAGCCTTCATAACAGACGTATTCGCCACCAACAATTACCCGACGAGTTCCGACAAACTACGTCCTTCCATCTAGAGACAAATGACCACAGCAGGAACCTTAGATGGAGTTTCTAGAAGTTACCACACCTGGAGATGGAAGATTTTCCTATTCTGTTAAAAATATGTATTTAATTTGTTGCGAAAATATCTCCACCTACTTATATGAAGAAAATGCTATAGAAATATCACCTTTTTTTTAAAGTTTACCCTTCCGTTTAATTATTTATCCCAAGGATGTTAACACCAGAAACATCTTAAAATGCGTTATAATAAATCAATAACAGCAATTCGAGTTGTGTTCTCACACTCACGTTTATACTATAGCGCTTGGTGGTTGAATGTGTCACTGACGTCAAGGCTACTAAAGACGAGTTATGTTAATGCTTTGATATTGTAATCAAACTCATTACAAAGACGTCTTCCCTTGTGATTCAATGATATACAAATTTTTCCAGTAAATTGAGAATTTTTCGAAAAAATAAATTAATCCATAACTAAATCTTGTTTCATGTATCCATCCGCCAAGGGGTGTATTCGTCAGCCATCACTTTTGATTGCGAGGCAGTATCACTATCGACAGATGTGATGGACAGGATTGTACCCAGAGGAGCGGAGAGGGGCCCTATCTGCAATGTCTCGTGGTAGAGTCCTCTTTACAGGAGATTACAAGGAATGTTGTTGACAGTGAATCCCTCTAAAAGCAATTTAAAGTTTATTTAAACTTAATTGGGGTTGTATGTGCTACGAATATTATTAGACTCCAATAAGCTTCGAGTGTTGATATTGAGGAGGAATAAGAAAATATATTTTAATCATACTCGTGAGGTGATGGGATTCGAACCCTATTCACTATCTCACGGTATGGTTCTGAAAATAAATATAGTGACTTTATGCCAATATTTGATAGGTACTCTTTATTATTTGCTATGAAAGTAAAGCCTAAGAGCGATTTGGCTATAAATGCAGATCATTTGCGTTATGAAATGAGAGGAGCGGAAAGCGCTATCAAAACGTTTCTAACGTCAAAAATAGGTATCGGTGAGATAAAACCATCCTACCTAAAGGAATAAAATTAAGACGGGCATTTATCAACTTGTAAGTAGATCTGGGTATTTTCTTAGGAACAGGTAGAATGATATAAAAAAAATAAGGAGAGTGGAAGGAATGAAAGCCAGTGAAAATTGAAACTCATTTAGTCTGGTTTGCCTGTGACGAAGAGGTTAGGGTTCGAATCAAGGTCGGGTGTACTGGGAGTGTTGGATTTTTTTACTGACATAGTTTCCCACTCTCCCCACACGCAAATATGAGTACATTTTATGTCAATGTTACCTTTGTTTTTACCACCCCTTTAATTTAATTAAATACGTATAGTTCGGACAGATTGTCAAGACACGGAACAAACAAAAAGTTTAGCCACTAAAATAACCTGCAGTGTAAGGTAAGTGGTTGACACGCTAGTATGATAGTAGTAGTGGTTCAATATAAACCAAGTGCGATGTTTATAGATATTAAAATCTCACAATATGGTTAACCAAACTTTATTCAAGAACACGTTGACTCGTGCCTTTCAAGTTTAGTATAACTTATAACAAAATAACTTCATTGAGTAGGCTATAATGTAGTATTTTAAAGTCAACGTTAGTCGGTTCTTGCACAGGAGCAAGCAACAAAATGTGTTCTACGTGAAAACCCTTTCTAATCAGAATACCCTACATGCAATGCGTCTTTAAGCATCGATTAAAAATGGGCCTAGAGTTGCGAGTCTTGCATTCCACAGTACGGACGCTCACCTTGGTATGTGACCCGCAATGAACATTTGGTGGGCGGGTTGCTTCCTTCGCTATTCCACGGCGTTCTAGCAATATGTGATTGTGAAGCCTCGTTCATGTTAAATAAAATTAAGCGTTGAGGCTGTGCTTACACTCCCTGACGGTGTGTTGAGCTTTTAGCCCTCAAAATCGATGGCGTTGTTAATATTATATAAACTAGTAAGTTCCTGCGATCCTGCGATGTTGGTAGAACTACTTGGTTGTTTAATCTATTGGAAGGCTAGTTGACTAGCAGACAGATCCGGCCCACGCAGTAGGTGTCTCAAATTAGACTGGTGCATCGCAAATAACAACACCACTCTAATTACACTGATCCATAACATATTTTGTTATTACTGTTGGTGGATACAACCATATTTAAAGGAAGGAGATCATTTCAATAAATTATAAGGTATCTGGTTTTCTGTTTATTTTAATATTATTTGTTTTGTATTAGAGCTTTAGAATTTCTGATACTGTATATTAATGTAAAGTAACATATTAAAATAAAAAAAGTATTGAATGTTAATTATAATGCTTTAGAGTTAAACTAAAATTTCTCTACATATTTATATTTTAATATTTATCCGCTGGGAGCTCTGCTACCGAAATTAATAATTGGCTAAACTTATTATGTTCTCTTAGCACCAAGTCGTACCACCCGTTCGGGTTATACGCCGCTTATGTACTAATTACGCTAAGGGTTTTAAGGATTAAGGTTATATTAATAGTATGGTAATAGGAAGTGTACCCGAATTTGCGTGGAGGGAGAGTGGAAAACCATTTAGGAAAACCACCCTCAGTACACCCGACCGGGACTCAAACCTCGATATCCCAGTCATCAATAGTCTAGTCTAATGCAAGAGTAGCGCGTTAGACCACGCGACCACCAAAGCGGATCTTATCATGTTAATTTCGAACATAAATCGGGAGCAACTTGACGTAAAACATGATCGTCGCAAACGACCATGGACCAAGTTCAAGGGGAGTAATATTATTGAATATTGAGGCGCGTAGAATTGAGCCACCATGATAGGTATCTTTAAGAGGCGCGTAAATGAAAATGGTGCCTTGTGCTTGGCTGGCATATTAAATAACACTACACACATAAATCAGCTAATCGCAGTTACAGCTTAATTTATGCTAAAATTGGACTTCCCCCTTTTTTTCCCTGCTCAAAAATTAACGAGCAAGTCAACGTATTCTCGGGCTTAACTAAATAAAGTCTGTTCAGCGTAAGAATTGTTTTCTGAAAGGCCTTTTTCCCTACCAGAAAGCTATTATATAGTAGGATTTTGGTAGGAAAAAAGACCTTTCAGAGAGTAATTCCCACCGTGAATGCAGTATAGCCTGCGTTTTCCACCAGACTTTCTTAGAAAACGACCCCTCCGGGCAGGTCTGAAAATAATAGGGGCGGAGTTAAGTAAAGGTAAAAGGAACAAAGAGCAGAGCTGGGGGGTAACTTTTCAGAAGCGATGACCCCAGGTGGAGATTAGTTCCGTAACAAGTAGACCAAGTTTGAAGCAAAGGAAAGATCAGACTCACGGATGATGTGGCCGGCCGGCTCTTGACACAGGCGGGTCAGGTTTCACTACGAACCGGCTGCACAGAATGGTTTAAACCATTCCTCCAGACGAATATTGGACCAATTCCTGTGGCGTCATTAGAGTCACACTGTTGGTGGGAGGCTTTAAATAACTACGACTATCCCAGAACTAGGCTTATATTGTTATATTGAACCTTCTATATATCCTTATTTTGGTGAAGAACAGTAGAATTTTTTTTAACATATTTCTTTGCGGCCAACATTGATAAGATAACATTTTACTTTATTATTTGTGTCATAGGTACTGATAATATCTAACAGCAATTACAGCTGCAGATAACATGACTTGATGTAAGATTATATTAAAATTGTTTAAGTAACTAACTTCTACTGTTCTTCCTACCAAAATTATACCATACTTCTAACAAACAACGTATGTATTTTTTATCTTTTGGTTTTGGAAATGTACCACCATAGCTCAAGGGTAAAATTGGTTGTTTAATGCCGTCCGATTGCTGATGGAAAAATAAAAATATTACACTATCTTGTTAATAAAAGCACCTTTTTTTTTCTACAGAGCCAATAATAAGTATTTTGCCTGGTTAAAAAAAAATAATTGAAATATCTTAAACATAGTAGTATACGCCTAACCTCAAACATATTTTTTATTATTATTTAGCACCGCGTCTTACTATCCATTCGGGTTATACGCTTAAGTAATAACTACACTAATGGATTAGGAATTGGGAAGATTGTATTTAAAGGAAGTGAACCCGCATTTGTGTGGAGGGAGAGTGGAAAACCATTTAGGAAAAACCACCCCCAGTTCGCCCGACCGAGATTCGAACCTCGATCTCCCTGTCCTCGGTGGTCTGGCTCAACACGACTGGCGCGTTAGCGAACTACGCCAACGAGGCGGGTCTCAAACATATTTGGGGTGAATTGTGATGAAGAGAGCAATTACATTAAAATCAGAGAGCTTCATCACCCCTTACCCCCGCCCCCATACAAGGCTTTGCGACGCTAACGATCAGTACTCAAAATAATTTTACTTTTTATCCTTCTACTTTTTCCCCCTATATCATCTTGCTACTCATTCGGGCTATGTAAATTGTAGCTACACTAATGAAGAAAGTATAATTTAAAGTAAATGCACCTGCATTTTGGTGAAAAGAGAGTTAACCCATTTAGGAAAAAAAACATCAGATAAACCGACCGAGATTAAGGCCCCAACCTATGAATTAGGTAAATAAACCGTTTATGGCTCAACCACATCACTAAAAGCTAGGTATGGAATAATAGACTCAATACATCTTATTCCTTTAACGATGTGTGATCCTGAGGAATTAATTCATGGCTATTATTTTTAAATTGGCATGTTATGGGTGGGTGTGAAAGCGCCTTAAGAGTGAGCCTGTCCACCCCACACCCCTCTTACCAGCGCCGCGACTATATATCACAATGTGGGACAGTTCGCGGCTGGCTTACCGGGAAACACAATTCAGAGGCAACTTCGTTAACTTTGACAAACTTCATCAATTACGAACCAGAAACAAGGGTCCGTATGAGATAACGGCAAGTTTCCGTCAGTCGTCAATTTAGTTATCTAGGTTTTGTTTATCTTGATCCAAGATTAATTTCCAGGTCGATCCAATGTTAACACATATTCAACTTGACCAATGGAATTTCCGACATTTTCCCCGATTTCCCCTGACCATTTCCTAAAATTCCCTGCTCAAAAATATGTCACACCCTTCTGCGCCCCCCCCCCC
>CABFWO010002677.1:82120-112140 GCA_902155825.1 Timema genevievae
CCCGCCGAGGGAAGACACTTTTGTCAAAATTTTGACTATCCCCCCCCCCCTTTACTGAGCTGTAATTAAAAGAAATATGTAGCAGTTGAACTTAAATAAATTCGGAATGCTACTTAACCTAGCCTTGCTGAATGAAAGTTTAAGATTAAAAAAAAAGGTGTTTCGACCAAAGATGACCACCTTCCGGCGGTGAACCCTGGAAACGGCATGGCCGGCTATGAGTCTTTAAATTGCTTTGCAAGTAACAAGTAAATAGAAAAAGTCATGATAGTGAAATAATAACAATAAGAAGAAACTACTAGCTACTCCTCGCACCCTAGCCCATGCGCTTAAGTGCTACACAACCATAAAACGGTATACGAGATATTTTTAGAAACAACACCCATTAATAAGCGTAGCTGACCAAGCAAGATCTTAATATTGGACACATAAGAGTGAGGTTAGTATTATAGATACATTCAATTACTGTATATTTGAGCTAAGAGTTTAATGTACCCACAGCGGAGGCCGAGAGGTCTTAAGATTTACCATAGGGTTGCCAATTTGAAATAAAAGAAATCCCAGTCAAAATATAGGATAATTGAATCACAGGGGAAGGGGTATGTGTAAGGAATTTTAAAATATATTTGAACAGTAGAGCCTCGATTGTTCAAGTCACAATAGTTTGAGATGTAGTTGCGCCCGGAATAAATTATTTTAAACAACACCGATCAGAGTAATAACGATGTCTTAAATGGAACCATGCAGATAGCTTGGCAGTCCTTTTGAGACAACTTCCAGGCTGTAAGATTTGGGAACTGAAGAAGAAAAATTTAAGAATAAATATATTATTTTTTCCAGGTTGTTCAACATTTCGAGAATCTACAGTATTAACATATCTTATCCAAAGCAGACCAGATAACTCAGACGTCATTGACACGTTCAACCACCAAGCGCTCTAGTCGATACGTGATTGAAAGGAGATAACTAAAAAAAACTCTGTTATTGTTTATTAAAACTAGAAAAACTGTTATTGTTTATTAAAATGGGCGAAATGTTTTGGACAGCTTTTAAAAGTTTCATCGAAAACAAGTGATGATCCTGTATCAGCAATTCTTTAGCGTCTTCCCCACTGAGGACAAGTATTATTTTGTTCGACCCGACTACTCAGTAATGAATAAACTCTTGTTAGGCAGCTGTAAAAGTCCATTAAGAGAACTGACAAAAATACAAACCAGTGGGCTTTGGTCCGCACCCAATTCACTTCTCCTGCCTTAACAAAACTTCTAATTAAAACCCCTGATAATAGATATTTCCGAACTCTTCCTTGTAGATTGCATTCAGTGGAACCGAGACTTCTTCCCTAACTATTTTTTTAGTTGAATAAAGTTTTCTTCACCTCTAATTGAGCCGCGTTTGGCACACAGTGTGGTGTTGCACGACCTTGGTGACGACGTGGTCCAAACAGTTTTTGATTCTAACCTTGCACGCGATGTGTGTGGCTGTCTTCCTAGGTACTATATATGCCATGTATACTCATCAACAACTAATGCCAGCAGCAAAGGCTTCGAATGCTTCACCGTATCACATAAAACAAACTTTAAAACGCTTATGATGATGTCAAATTGACTACTAACACTCCAATAATCAATAATAAACAAAATTTATTATTTTTGACACATACCTAACTCACCCGTTTGTATTAGTATTAAAAACATGTTTGGTCACTCAGAACACGATGAAAGTTTTTTTATGTAGTTTCCAACACGGAACCATACTTGTCCCTACGCTTGGTCACCCTAGACGAAGCTGTTTGAATCTCGGCTGGGTGTGTTTGTAAAGTAGCTCCTAATCCTCTCTCGACGCTAATGCTGGGGAATTTAATCCAAGATACCCTCTTCTTTCCTTCCCTTATTAATAGCCCTTTTGTTAAACGCACTACTAAAAAACTTCATTTGTTAATAGCATAAATGTAAGTAGAATTTCAATATTTTATCTTATTTTTTATTTCTATGTTCAGGACCAGGACTATTAAAAACTTGGGTTAGGGATGAGAAAAGTAGTTTGGACTTTATACTAAGTACCAGTACACCCACATTAGAGCGGAAGGAGTAATAGAAAACCAAAGATAAATCACGTATGTAAATCCACCCCTATACGTGATCTCCCTGCCAACGGCAACAAAGTGCAATGTGATTCTGGTGGCAGGTGACTCGAGAAAGGTTCAATTATTTTGCATTTTTCATGGCAAATAATTTTTTTCTGCAAAATATATCAAATATTTCTACAGCAGAAACATAAGAGTTTAATTTTCTACAAACATAGTAATCTCAACAGTTTTTGAACATTTGTCATAAACAAATTAGCATTTGATGTGAAAATTTTTAAATGAGCTGAAAGCGTTAACATCAAATTTTAGGACAGCCTTTACATATATTCAAGGTATACTTTGTCTATGACCATATATTACAAATGAATTTGTGTAATACATCGGATATTATTTTTGTGGTATTTAACGGTAGACAGACCCCCATCAGTGTCCACACGGTTTAAGGTGTCTCACTCACAAAAGTCTGGTTTTTGTAAGTGACAGAGGTCAGGGTTAGAATCTCAGCGAGGGCAGATTTATTGTAAATAGTTTTTCCCTCTCCCTCCACGCAAATAAAGGTAAAATTTCCCTTAATTCCACCTTCCTCCCCCGTTCCTCATTAGTGTAAACATGCGGATAGTCTATACGGAAAGTAAGCCGCAGTGAACCAACATTAAACAAAAGAGGTCCGATGTTGAATATTATAGTCTCTCCCGTAGCCCTGGCTTCGGAAATTCTAACCAGAAGTGGTTTATATTCCTCGGGGAGGATGGATCGCCCATCGCCCGCGCTGTATACACACACTAGCGCTGCAAACGTATCTTTACAAATGAGTCAATTCATTACACCTCCCAAAAACAACGTTCATCCAACACCCACGGGCTCGGAATATTAAAACTCGTGTGTCTGAAACTAAATTTAGTGAAGTGTTCGATCATACATCATCTCCGGTATAAGGAACATGTTCGAGGAGTGTCAGCACGACTAACTTAAGGGAGCCGCCTAAAAGAGCACCGAGGCGCATTGCACAAGTCCAGAAATATCACGTTATTTGAGACATAGTTTGTTATTTCAAAATAGGATTCACGCCAAAATTGAGGTGATTATTAAGACTATAAACCATAATTTATTATTCTGAAAATTGAAAGATGATACCTGGACACGGGAATCGAACCTCGGGACCTTTGACTTAGTTCGGGTTCGATTCCCGTGTCCAGGTGTCATTTTTTAATTTTCAGAATGATATCTAACTGAAGTAATTACCTTTAATATAGCTTCGGCTATTTACACTTAATACATAATATATTAGTTTTACAGTTTTTAAAAAAGAAATCATGGAAATTAGAAATTAGTTAATTTATCAGTGCATTCTATGGAAAACATCAGAACATAAAAAAAAGGCTAGCTTGCCTTAAACAAATAAAGTTATTTTATAAAAGAGTATTAAAAAGAAAACGTTAAGATAATTGAGTAATGGTTTAGTGGTTTGAATCTTCAGAGCTAGTGCAATGCCCTTGGTGCAGTTCGGACTGTTCTTGCTGCTAAAACACCCGTTGTTTGTAGCCTGTTGTCAGAGGAGATAAGAATAAGTTGTTTGTATTATTTCCCCCGTGATACTTGTGCGTGCGGACGAAATGTCAATCTCATATAATTCGGTGTACCGATGATTATGGAGTCAGGGTTCGAATCCTGGCCGGGTTGTACTGAGGGTGACTATTTATTAATAGTTTCTCACTCTATCTCTCGCTACACGCAAATGTGGATACATTTACAATAGGTTCGATCTCCCTCATCTGTATCTCACTAGCGCTATTAAATGTGAATAATACGGACGCATAGAAAGAAACTTAATAAAAAAAATGTGATCCATGTCTTACTACCCGTCCAAGAATATTGAATATTTAGATTTATCTAATTGGTATATTTTGTAGTTATTTAGATGTTCTAACAAAAGTGGCGACCGTATATCAAATGCATTGCTGTATAAATATATGAATATAGTTTTAGTAACTTTCATAACTGGGTACCGCGTTCTTGCCATAACTCAGCACCAGCCAGCACCCTCGACTATTTAACAGGTAGATTATGATGAAACCCGCTTAAGTTGTCGAATGGTCTAAGGCGATACTTTCGTGTTGGAGTGGCTTGCTGATGAAGGAGATAGCGTTTTCCAAATCCCATTAGGGTCTAATGATTTTCTTTTAAAAATTGTTACCCATCCTCTTTCCACGCAAATGCGGGTTATATTACCTCTAAATTGCTTCCTTCCTCAACCCTACCACATTAGAGTAATTATCATAGATAACCTGAACCTGAACAGATAGTATGATGGTGTGATAAAAACAAAACTAGGTTGAAATCTTCCACCCTCTATCCAGGCAAATGTTAGCGTATTTTCTTTCAGTTGCCCTCTTCTCTCGTAGTCCCTTAGATTACATTGTTATATTCCTTGCTAAACAAATCATTAAAACACAGTGTCGTACCCTTGGGGTGACGGAGAGGGAGTGGGGGTCCGGGAGGGTGGATTTACCACCTCAAAGATAGCAAAAAAAAGTCTTCAAAGCTTAAAACAAGATAAGTAGTTTAAGTACATATTCTTTAAATTGAAACATGACACCTGGACACGGGCACCGAGCCCGCGACCTTTGGCTTAGTACGCTAATGCACCGTTGGCGTACTAAGCCAAAGCTCCTGCGTTTGATTCCCTTGTCCAAGTGTCATTTTTACAGCAACTATATTATCTTGTATATTTAATCCATCAATATAAGTACTTAGTCTGGTTTTATCTGGTTTGTCGAATAACGGGGAGGTAGGTATCTTCCAGGTGTTTCCTAAATGGCTTCCCAGTCTTCCCCTTTAGCGTATTTGGGTACATTTCTTCTCGAGTTTATTTTATTTACCAATTTAATCGAAATGAATACCGGAAGACGCAGAGGACGGGAAAAAAATACACCACCATTAGTCTATATATATTTTAAGCTCGCCTTTTACGAATATCAATTTTGGCAGTTTGAAATTAATATAAAAACAATTTTTCCATTTTGGTAGCTGGGAGCCAAATATATTGAGTGGTACAAGGAAGTTAAAATTTTAAAGAAAATTTACTCGTATTTACGTTGAGAGATGTATGAAAATATTTAGGAAAAATACTCTTTGAGTACACCCAGTCAGGATTCTAACCCCTGCCTCCCCGTGACCAGCAAATAAGACTAGACGTGTCTAATATTTAATACGCGTGCCCATGGATGTGGATTGTATGAGCAAAGAATCACAGGTATAGAATGAGCGAAAATGATAGGTAAATATCCAGCACTAGCCTGGAAAGAGGATGAGAAATAAATATTCCAAACGTCTCTTCTCTTCAAAAGCTCGTGGCTCTGGATGGAAATGCACCATTGTCTTCCAGGTAAATTTCTTTCTTCTTGTTTGTTTGGCCAGCCCTGCTGGCTCAGGCCGAATGTTGTGTTGACAAGAAAATACTAGCCCCTACCACTATACCAAATCTCTGTTCTTCACAGCCCTTCCCCACTCAAACTTCTGGGACCGCCTGGTTCTGACAGGCGAAACAAAACACTTTGCAAAGAATACATCTTTTTTATTCCCTGTCAGACACGACCGGCCCCCGCATTCCCGTAACGCCAGGTTTTAATTAAAATAGCGCAAAAAGTTGAACGAGCTCAACATATTTATGGAGATTGCAGACGTTTACTGAATATTCTCTTTCATTAAAATTCCTGTGAAAAATTGTTTCAATGTTTAGTTGTTTTTTATCCACATAAAAACGAGAAATGTAAAACCTCTAATAAAAAGATAGATGCAATTACCTTTCAAAAAAGTGATGCAATAACCTATCAAAAAAGAGAGATGCAATACTCTTTCAAAAAGAGAGATGCAATAACATTAAAAATAATAGATTTGCAATAACCTTTCAAAAAAAGAAAGATGCAATAACCTTTCAAAAAAAGAAAGATTCAATAACCTTTCAAAAAAAGAGAAAAGCAATCACCTTTCAAAAAAGGGAGATGTAATAAACCTTTCAAAAAATAGATATGCAATAAAATTTCAAGAAATAAAGATGCCAATACCTTTCAAAAAGGGGGTGTTGCAAAGACCTAAAAGAAAAGAAGAAAATTTAAAAGTCTTAAAAAAGGCGGTAATATGTAAGTACCTCTAAAAAAATAGAGGTTATGTGAATTCCTAAAAAAAAAAACAGATAATTCTTAAAAAGGGGGTAAATGCAAATACCTCTAAAAAAAGCGAATAATATGCAAATATCTTTGAGAAAAAAAATGACGAGCCAAATACCTTCTTTTTTTAACGGATACTTTTAAAAAGAAAGTCGGGGACTTTTAAAAATGGGAGAACCCTTCAAAATGAAAGCAGTGGTAAGCTATAAAAATATCAAAATGGAATTGCAGAGACGTTTAAAAATGTGATTAACAGAGACAGATAAGGTTAGAGCGGTAAACACCTCTAAAAATGGTAAAATAATTTTTTTTTCAGAGGTAGAAACCCATATTTAGAACTAACTTATCTTTTTTCAAGCCCTATTTAAAACCGTGAGCTAATTGTCTAGGTATAATTACTAGTTCTGGTTTGTAAGAGGCAAGACATGGATTTGAGCGTGGAATGTTTTTCGTGGTTCATCTAGGGTCATGCGATCATGTAAACTGAATATTCTCAACACCAAAGTGGTAATGTCAACATAAAACTGATAAGTCGATCACGGTAGCCTCGACAAAGCAGTGCTCTTGAACAACACTAATCCTGGGGATCACCACATCAAGCTAATTGTGGTCTGGCTGGCAGTCCAAGCGGTTCACACTATCAATCTATGTGGTCAATGTAAGGTGATATTGGATAAGATAGATATGCGAGTTACTTGATGTTATACTCATACGCATGAGCTGGCATGTCTTGCAAGACAAACGACTGGCAGGTTAAGAATAAGAGATAGAAATATAGAAAGCTAACGACCCTGGAGTTGATTAAATAGTATGCATTTAAACAAAACCACAAATAAAGCTTGCCTATTGTTTTGAATTGCAAGTATTGAAATATTTTAAACATGGTAGTATAATGTTATTTACATTGAAAAATGACATATCGAAACTGAAATCGAGCCCGGGACCTTTGGCTTAGAACGCCAATGCTTGTACCACTGACCAGAACTAGTACCGTGCCTAGGCCCCTAGGTCATTCTTCACTCATATTTTAATCCTGGATAGCTCATATCGTATTTTTATGCGCCCCGCAACCTAGAACTATTTATTCTATCAAAAACAGCAAAAAGTTATAAAAATACCATAATTTAAAAAAAATCTTATTGAAAAATACACAGTTTCATTAAAACACGCCTATGAACAACAGTTTTATGAATCTCAACTACTAAATTTATATCCGACATTAAATAAATGATCCAAGTAATGAAAAATTGCATTCTTCTAAAAGAGTTCTGTTTTATCGGAGAGTTCCTTATTTTTATTTTATCTCAAACCCACGAAGAGAGAAGTGTTGTGATCATAAAAAAAAATCGAACTTCTGTAAGAAATACTGAATCATACTCCCTGTTCATCTAATTAATCTAATATCATTAAAATTCCTCTCTTATACTTCATACGGTAAAGACGTGTTGACTTACCGGTTATGTACTCCGTTACAATATAATGTTTGCGAAGCGAGTGTGATATCACACAACACACGTTCTTAAATAGGTCGACCTACGTGGTTTTGGGGTAAAGTTCTCTCGGGACCCAATGATCAATGGTCGTGGGTCAAGCCCAACCGAGGTCAACGGATTTTGATTGAGCGATAAAAATCCGCTACACAAATTCCTTCGGAGGAGGAGGTAAAACCGTTGGTCCCATGTCCATTTTGGCACGTAAAAGAACCCTGGAAGGCAAGCAAAATTAGTAAGCCCTTTCGAGCTCGCTCAATGAAATGCTCGTGTGATGATATAATCAGTCGGTTCAGAAAGTGAACGTTAAATATATAACCTTGAATAATTTTTTTTAATATATGTAAAACGTTTGGGAGTGAAATTATCCATTTAAATTAATCAAAGTATAAACTATTCACATGGGATTTACCACACAATCCATTCCACTTTCGCGATAATGCGGGTGAACTTTATCTAGGCTACCTACTCCATACCTACTCTTAAGAGTAATTTGGTAATGGGAAATAATCACTTTATTAATTTTGAAAATAGCAAAATATTGAATTGCTTGGTGGAAAATAATCTTGACTACATTTGTAGTTTTGAAATAAAACACTTTACAAAATAAATGGTACGGCGCACCGCACAGACTTTCTCTCTCTTTCTATTAACTCGTAAGATTTCTGAACGGAATAATGTACATTGTATCATCACCACTCCACATAAGAACACGCATAAAATAATATACAATGATATAGAATCAATGAGAAAAGAGGCGCATCTTTGTCCACCTAAGAGCATTTCAAACAGTTTAATGTCTTAAAGACCTTAATAAAATGGTATTTGAACCATTTGCTGACAGCTTGGAAACTCGGATCTGCTTTACATGTTCCAATTTATGAAAATTATATTACTAGAGATGAATGGAGGGAAGTAGAAAGAAATCTAAGGAATCCTAAAAGTTATAAAAAAGATTAATATTGGGTCCACAAGGGTCAACACTTCGTATTAAAATTTCGATTTCTGGTTAAAATTTTAACATTTTATAAGGTGTTGCAGATCTTCAAGTCATCGCATTGATATTTAATTATTCATTTATACATTTTGACCAATAAAAAATGTAAATATTGACTATTGAGTCTAAAATGGAGATAGATCATTGCTATGCAAACATTTCTCCTAAGAGATTTAAGGAAAAATAACATACTTTTTTAGATACTTATATTTAATTACTCTATGGCATTGGAGAATTATTGCGTTAAGACTTAAGTAGTATATGTTTACAACTAAAGCTCACAAAATTGTATTAATATATTTGCAAATATCTCAGAAACTGTTGCTTTTATAAAAATATATGTCAAATAAAAGTTTTTTATTTCTAATAGTCCTACAATTTTGCAATGATAAGTTGTTTAGTTTCTCAAATAGTTGTGGAGATACGGAAATTAACGCTTCTGTAAAGTACCCTAAAAATCATTTTCATAGGAAAATGAAAATAGCCAGTTTATTTATAATCTTAATCAACGCCTAGATACGAATTTTAATCAAAATCGTTTGAGCAGATTTTGAGAAAACCAAATTTTTCTCTTTTCGCCCTTCAGTAAACTACCCTTAATTTTAAGTTTTTATAGACACACAGACAGACGGCATTGCAAAGACTATTTTTTAGGGTTCGGGGGGTCATGAGACGTCGACATCCATCAACATTTCAGGTTAGTTTTTTTTACGGTCGCAATACTTAAACTTTAATGTCCAAAAAGTTAAAAAAATTATATAATTGCGTATAGATTGAAAGTTATTGATTTTATAAAAATATGTTTCGGATAAAATATCTGTATTATAAATATATATACATATTTGTAATGCTAAGTAATTTCATATCTCAAATAGTTTCGGAGCTATTATAAAAAATGTTAATTTACGCATCAGACCGGAGCCCTTAAAGCCATTTTGCCGAAATATTGAGAGTAGCCATTTTGTTTGGAATATTTATTAATGTTCATAAATGAAATTTAATCAAAATCGTTAGAGCCGATTTTGAGAAAATCGACTTTTTCTCTTTTTTCCCTTCAGTAAACTACCCTTAATTTTAGGGGTAGATATCCAATTCCAAAAACCCCTCGGGGCAACCCTATGAAAACCCTAGATATCAAGTTTCAGCTCAATCGGTAAAATAGTTTAGGCTCTAGTTGGAGGTACAGACAGACAGACAGACGGAAATTCAAAAACAACCTTTTCGGATTCAGGGAGTCATGAAACGTCAAGATTAATCAAAATCTCGAATTCTATTTTTTTGACGATCACCATACGTTCTCTACCTGTAAGATAGAGAGAAAGTAAAAAATAAGGTTTTCATTAAAACACTAATTTCTTTATTTTACTTTAAATGCAGCAGATTATTTCTCAAATTAAAATTACCAAACCAAACGATTAGTTCCTAAAAATTGAGAATCATATTCCTACTGTATAAGCTTATACATTGCAACATCTATTCCCTGAGAAGCACCTTTCCCTCTTTCCGAACTTACCCCAGCCAAATAGCGTCTTCTTGAAAAACAATATTGCTTACACTCCAGTGCCATTACTTACTAGGTAGTATGTGAGAAATATTTATACTAAGCATATTTTGATCAAACATATCATTTCAAAATCCACACCATCCATCTAAACCAACATGATTTGGCTTATGAATGCATGAAAGAAAAACGTAATTGAAGCCCTGTGGCCTGAGAGCGAATTATACTTTCTCGCTGACCGAAGCGGCCACCTTAACGAATATCACATAGCTTATATTAGTAGTTCATTGTAACTTTAGCATTAAATACAATAGAGAAGTTATTTTAAAAACAATTTTTCATTCATCCAAATCAAAAAATTTGGTTTTATAGGGATGAAATTTGAAATAAATTTGCAACGTTACAGAATATTTCTGTTAACAAACAGAGTTTAATTTTCTCCACAAGGTGATATCAACAATCGTTGAGTATCTGTCGTGATCATTGCGGCATTAGACGAGAAACTTTTTAAATGATTATTATTATTATTATTATTATTTAGCACCGCGTCTTACTACCCGTTCGGGTTATCCGCTTAAGTACTAATTACGCTAATGGCTAAGGAATTGGAAAGGTTGAATTTAAAAGATGTGAACCCATATTTGCGTGGAGGTATAGTGGAAAACCATTTAGGAAAACCTCCCCCAGTTCACCCGATCGAGATTCGAACCTCGATCTCCCCGTACTCGGCAGTCGAGCTCAACACAACTAGCGCGTTAGCCAACTACTTCACCGAGGCGGGTAAATGAAGATAAAAATGTGTCATTAAATTCTAGAACACCCTTTACAGATATTCAAGAACTGTTGATATAACCATTTGAAGATTATTTTTTTTCCAGCACTGCATCTTAATACTCGTTCGGGTTATACACAGTGAAGAAAATTAAACTATGTTTGTTCTGAAGCTACGTTTGTTCTGAACAATATTTGATTTATTTTGACAAAAAAAGCTTTGATATAAAAACTACAACACTTAACTTTTGTCGCTTCCCCTACATCCCCACCTTAAAAAAAACCAAAATTACCGTTAACGTTCTATAATACAGACCAAACCAGGTATCTCATATAACCTCTATAGTTTTTATATTCCCGAGTAAATGGGAATGTCTTAGCTTGTGATTGTTGTTTGTTAACGTTTAACCGGGGGCAAAGTTGGCTCTTGGCGTGTGATTGTCTTTCTATACACGTTTAACCGGGTGTAAAATTGGTTCTTGACGCGTGATCGTATTATATGGGCCTACCCGTTTAGCCGGTAATTTAATTGGTTCTTAACTTGTGATCATGTTATATACCGTTTAACCAGACGCGAAATTTGTTCTTAACGCGTGAATTATGTTCCCGATCAGCCGAGCGTGAGATGGGCTATTAGATTGTAATTTGGTGTGTTTTCTCAGCCAATCAAAACTTAACTGCTATCAACTATGATTATATATATTCTCTAATCCTTAAGAGAAAATTTGTTTCAGCGTTTCTAGTGAAATTTGTTTTAGAGCTTTAATACTGCTTATTGGTGGTTTATAACCATTTATAGGATGAACTCAACAACCAGGCCCCTGACCAGTAATTTAACACTTAACAGAATGTATGAATATTAATTGTTATAATGAATGGACTAAAAGAAAGAACGTTAACATGTAGTTACTATTTGTTTTTTCTATTTTCTACAGTATTATTTTTATATTTCCTCTTGTGTTCATAATTTTTTCCTAGATTTAGATTCAAGATTCGAAGGTTAATTCAAAATTCGGATTCGTAAAATAGTGGATTCAACTCAACTCTAATTAACATATACATACGCTAGTTGATAGTAACAGCAATAGCTGCGGATTATCGCGCTAACATGTCATTATAACCTTTTTATTGGGAAAAGTTACATAAAATGGGGCCTCACATTTTCTTCTTAAAGGTTTACTCGGCAGCGGCTATCAATTTTACAAATGTATTTTGAGATGTTGGTGTTTTATTAAAAGCAAAATGTTTTCGTCTTCACACCACTATGAGAACTTTAAAGCGACCAATCACCCATCTTTCTGCTTTTATGTAAGCTCTAACAATTTAGTGGGAGTGAACCACTATATTAGGGTATATTTAATTTCTTAACAAATTAGTTGCATATTCTGAAACTTGAAAAATTGACACCTGGACACAGGAATCGAACCCTGGACCTTTGGCTCAGTACGTCAATGCTCTAACCAATGAGCTATTCAGGAATCGTCCCGTGCCCAGGGTCATTCTTCACTCATATTTTAAGGCAGAGCCAAATGGACATGCAGAAATCATCGGCTACAAATGTGTGATTTTATTAAGATCACGAACTACCAGATAAAGCAGCCACCCTCGACTCGGTAGTTGGCTTAATGCTGTCACTTGTACAATTAATATAATTGTAAGGGATTGCATATTTAAGAATCAAGTATCCAAAGCTATTATAACTATGATATCTAGATGCGAGTAAATCCTCACTAAAACAAATATAATAGCTTTGGCTATTTGATTCTTAAATTAGTTGCAGTTATCGTACGTAAGGTAAGGTAAGGTGTCAGACTTCTGTGCTGGAGGTCCGGGGTTTAATCCCCGGTCCCAGCACAGATTTATATGATAGCCAAACCCTTCCTTCACCTCTGACAAGACGTGTGTTAATCACAACTTGTGAATGTGAGGAATGCCAAGCCTCCACCGTGGTTCGGATTCCACGTTAAACTGTAGGTCCTCCATTTTATCTCACAATCACCCTACCATTACACATTAGCGTAAGTGCGTATAACCCGAACGGGTAGTAAGACGCGGTGCTAATAATAATAATAATAATAATAATAATAATAACAATAATAATAATATATTATCAGTAAGCCAAGTAATGAATTCCTGAGTGCACATGCCATATTTAATGTAGTTCAATATTGATTAAGCCTCTTTTAGAGTGGAGACTTACCGATTAGCCCTACTTGAAGGATTTGCACCTCGCTAATTGGTCAAGAGGACATAACAATTGAGAGGAGGCAGACACCCTTCAATTCAGCGATTAATGTAGTTTTCGGAGATAAGTTCTCTCTCCTATGATCCGGCGAACTGTGCAAACTTGTTTTAGACGCCACGCTCAGGTCCGGACATCTTGTGCGACACGGAAGTATCGAGCTTTGGCACGCTACTACAAGAGTTTAGCAAAGTTCAAACATCCTCACATTTAGTGTAGCCATTCTGTAGACTAGTAGCAATGTTCAATGAATTACATCAAAACACATGCCTCGTGTTACCCCTTCTCCATAACCAACCCGACAAAACAACGACGATAGGGGGAGGGGGGTAGCGACAGAGAACTATTTATTTGCCGATATTCAATCATAAACAAATCAGAGTTTCCGTGATCCAAACAAAGATCGTAGGCTTACAGATGAGCCACTGCGCTCACAGAAGAAAAGCCGAAGATTCGCTAGAAAAATCGACTTTTCATTGGAATATATAGGCCTAAGGCTACTATTTTTGCCGATATCTTGGGCTTCTAATCTTTCAAGTGAATGATCGTTTGCATAAATCAGTTTTCTCGTAATTTTAATTAGCGGAAATGGAGTTCAAAGTGTACATTTATTTAGACAGTGTTTCAAAAAATGGGTAGATGGGAGGACGATGGTGGGAAGTAGTGCGATTTGGCCTACCTGTGGCGGTGGCAGGAGTGGCGGACCCAGGCGGCTGCTGTTGCTGGTGGTGGAGGTGTTGCTGCAGCTGCTGCTGATGTTGCTGGAGCGCCAGCTGCAGTTGCAGTTGATGTTGCACGTGGTGATGCTGTTGTTGTTGCTGCTGCGTCGTCGGGACGGTAGAAGGGAACGGCGAGACGACTTCGGCAACTGCGTACGGAGCAAAATGACGGACATCAATATCTGCAGACAACCCCGTCCCTGCATTCTGTGTCGGCCTTATCCCTAGACTAGGACCATTCCTTGTGCCTAGACTAAGAGCAATTATTGTCTCTAGACCATGAGCTATTCTTGTCCCTACACCATGAATCATCCTTGTCCCTGGATTATGTGTCATACTTGTCCCTATATTATATGCTGTCCTTGTTCCAAAATTTTGTTCACCCGACGATTGTTCGAATTATAACGGAGGTGTCCCGCTGAAAGCCTGTGTGTGTGTGTGTGTGTGTGTGTGTGCGCGTGCTGTGTGGGATTAAAATTTAACATTTAGTTCAAAAAATAATAAGGTTGTAAGAGAAAATAGTAAAAGAAGGAAATGCATGTATGTAAATTACTACATTAATTTAATTCAATTTTCAAAAATTAGGTCAAACACAGATTATATTTTGTAAATTGATTTTTGTTATTATTATCTAGTTACTAAAGCAAAAGTTACAGCTTAAGTAATAGTTTTATTACATGAAAAATTAATAATGCTTTAAAAGAAAGGTATTACAATATAATACAATGATTTGTGTGATATTATATAGCCCCCCCCGCATACCGGTCCATAGTAGCTTATATTATAAAATTGCAACATAAGTTTTTATCGAGGTTTACAATATAAAGAACACACACACCCATCAAAACACAATCAGGATTCTTGACAGGTGATTTAAACATATATATATATATATATATATAAAATATCCCTGGCATCAGCCCCCAAGCGAGCTATACCGACCGAGTGGACGCCACATGTTGGTGAAGATAGTGCAAACGTTTGTGTATAGAGGGTGTAATGTGGTCAGCACAATGAGCCCCCCGGCCGTTAATCTGAGTTTTCTAAACAGGAGCTGCTACTTATTTATTTAAGTAGCTCCTCAATTGTCCTCACGAGGCTGAGTTCGACCCCGTTACAGACACATTGCTTCACAGAAAAATTTGGAAGCGCCAGGGATTGAACCCGAGACCTCTAGCGACTAGGCCATATATGCGGTCCTAATTATTATACTGGGCGTGTATTCGCAACTGATCTGGTACCGATGTTTACGACCAGAGCATAAATAGCCTAGTATAAACCAACTAGCTGAGAATTGTGAACCTATTTTTAAAAAGCATGACTCCTTATGTTAGATTTAAACGAATATAACTTCTTAATCAATTGATTTTAACAGTTATATGTGAATTAAAATGGACAGCAATTACTAGCTAGAAATATATCACAGTAAGTATTTACAAACTGTTTAGCTATGGATAAAAGAAAAAGAGTATTTATTATACGACCCAGGACCTTCAGGTGTTCAAACCAGGCCCGGTACCAGGGGTAAAGTGCGGGCCCCCCTCTCTTTGTAATATTCGACTTCAATGGCGGCAGAACCTTATTTGTCTAGGGGCAGTTAGCAAAAAATAATAGATCCTTAAGATTTATCAAAAATAGATTTACAAAAGATCCAATCCCTTTTATTATTTTACTAATGAAATTTTTAGATAAAAACATGGCCAGTGAACTCTTTCTATTTTCCCTTTTGCTTTTCTTTTCTCACTGCCAGAAATGTATTGCTTTACATAAAGTCTGTTCTGTGTAGGAATTGTTTTCTGAAAGGCCTTTTTCCCTACCAGAAATGTATTATATAGTAAGATATTGGTAGGAAAAAAGAGCTTTCAGAAAGTAATTTCTACCGTGACTGGGGTATAAGTCTACCTTCCATGATTACCGTTCCTGTCTAATATGTACTCACCCTATTCTGTCTACTACTAAACAATACAATACAATACAATACAATACAATACAATACAATACAATACAATACGAGTATATATGAGGAGCCTTTTAGGTGGAGATGTATCTGTCATGAGCATAGCGGCATAGATGACAAACTTTACTAAATTAAGAGTAAAGGTTGTCATAAATTCCAGGACACCCTTGAAAGATATTCAAGAACTGTTGAGGTCACCATTTAAAGAAAATTAAACTATGTCTGTAGAGATGCAATATTTTATTTGGCCAAAAAAAGTTTTGCTAGAAAAATTGCAAAAACACTGGCCTTTTCTAGAATTCCGTATGTCCCCACCTTAAGAGCGTGCATCAAAGCAGGCCCAATTAAGCTCGCGCAAGGTATGGAAGTTAAAGGGAAAATAAATTATCAAAATATGTCAGAAATGTGTGCAGTGCATTCGTATTCGAATGAATACTCCGAAATTTCCCGCGGTGACGATGGAGGACAACGCAACAAAGTTTCTTTTTAATAACTACAGTATGTCCCTTTTTAAGACAGAATGAAGATTTGTGCACAATTCTCAGCTGTGAAGTCACTCTAAAATGGTCAAAAACAGCCTTTTCAACGCAGATTTTATCAAAATTTCATTTAATATACCAACAATGTTCTGTATTAGGAACATCTACTCCATTAAGGTTTAATTAGAAATTAGCCACGTGCAATAGTGTTCGTGTAAATGAAAGATTTCGAGTCGACTGTATCACAGGGTTGATGGGGATGTGATGCACGCACGCGACCAATCTGCGAGGATTTATATATTTTGTATGTAGAGTCACGAAATTACGATAGATCAGAGTACGTATGTTGTAATGATATGGAATTATATATCCCAGTAATTTATTATTCACATTTGTATTCAAAATTAAGATATTATAAATGAGAACGAGTATTAAGATATATTTATTTGTGTTAAGTTGCAAGGCATGGCGACATCTTTCTACGTCTCTGTTTGAAAAGCCAACGCAGTTTTGTAAACAGAAACGCACCTGGATGACCACACCTTTTTCTTTTGGGAAGTTTCGAGAAGGAGATGCCGCTAGATATATCTCTTCAAGGTACGCATCTCTTCACTTGCCTTCCTGACGAGGAGCCGTGTAGGTTGAGTCTATGACATTAATTTATATTCTAAATTTCACGTCCCGGGAATTATCATGCATATAATGTAATAGTCAGGCTCTTATTAAAATCTACAACGTGTGAGATATCTATCAAAAAACTGTTTATCTACTAAAAATAAAAACTATAAAAAACCATAACTATTGTTTTCTAAAATAAGACATTATCCCTTTTTGATTATTATAATAAAGAATAACAAATTTGAAACCAATTCAATAATTATATAAAATATCACACGAATTGTGGCGAACAAACAAATAATATATCAAATAATATATCTTTTAAACGTACAATGTCACGACCGATACAACTTTGAAGAGCTGCTCTTATTGCATCATAAGTTTTAAAATTTTCGAGTTTCCACCGCTTTATGAACAAAATATTTATTTATTACACCATATTTAAATCTATTGAATTCAAAACTATTTTCACCAATAGGTAGTGTCCGGTAATACAAATTATTTGGTTCAAAATTCAATCGTTTACCTAGAAGCTCTGTGCCTTGAAAGAGTTATTTTAAGAACGCTATTTTGAGACTAGCAGTGTTATTAAAATTTGAACTTAAGAAAGTGCTCGACTTAGACGAATCAATAGTCTTCAAACTTATTTAAATCAGCGTCTGATGGAGCTGTTTCAGATTCATTTGTTTCTTTAACCATGAGTGGCATTTCTTTGGCAGTGATCACGACGTGCATTGCAGCCCCCTGACCCTTTCTGTACTTGTGTCATTGTACAATACACAATTTTTCCTCTTAGGAAGGGGATGGGTGAACGCTTTTTTTTTTCTTCAAACAGACAGAAAAAAATCTTCATTTTAGTATCTCTGACCCAGTTTTTTTTATAGATTTAAAAAATATAATTTAAAATTCCATCTTCAAGAGGGTTACTACTTTTTAAATTTCAAACCTCTGTGTGGGGTAGATATCACTCGATACTCACGACCAACAAACTATCAATTTTATTAATATAAATTAATACAGCAATTTTATTCTAACCACACAAGTGAGGTAAGCAGGCCATTAAAAGGTTACCCCTTTCCTTTGGACAGTGATACAATTTTACAGTTAATTTTCACACACAAAAAAAGTTTGTATGAATTTGACTATTTTGTAATGTTTATAAAATAAAAGTTTCGCAATTAAAGATCCATATTACTAAACATTAACTAGTTTAACAACATTTGAGAAAACATTCTAAAACTTTAAATCTTTAGTAAGGAGTACATAATTAATATAAGTTGAGACTAAGGGTATGGCGAGACTGGGCGAACCAGCGACTAAAATATAAATAGAACACATTGGTTGTATTGAGAGGTGGCCAGACTGGAGCGAGCGACTGAACACGCGTGCTTGAAAGATAGAACTGGTTCTATATTTCAAGCGCGCGCGCTCGACCAGGGTCAGTCTATTTTACAGGCGCTAGGCAATATTACTGTATGTTGGTTCATGGAGTGCTAGAAAAACTTCTCGGTTTGACATTTTTGTTGTTATCGATTGGTTTAGCACACTTGCTACTAACGGCCAAATTTAATTGGAAGATCATAAACCATAACTCTCTCTTTATATATAAGGGAGACCGGGGTTGATTGTAACAGGGGCAGGTTGTAACAGTAACGATAGTCCCGCCATTATTCGCTTGAGTGGCTTGTCAGTTTGGTCACAATAGCACTGGTGAAAGCTTTCAGTTTGAGTTTCGATTCAATAAGAATCGGACGTCTGTACGAGCAGCAAGAGAAAAACAATCATTTTTCTATGAGGTAAGAAAATATTTTTCAATAGACTTTTACCTCTATTCTCAGTAATTTACATTGTTTTTTAATACTTTTTTCAGCACACAACATTCTTTGTAGTTTTGGCTTTCAGAATATGCCCTTAGCCTTCTGTTAAAATATGGTTAGCCTATATACATTAATAATTCATTCAATGGAGTCATGTGGGGTAGGTTGTAACACCACGTTTTGTCTGTTACAACCAGCCCTGTTGCCTGTTACAACCTACCCCGCTTGTTTTGTTTCGATATTTCGAATGTTATTAGTGTCCGATGAAATTTTACAGTACCATTTATATAATCACATTTAATACTACGTCCAAATATAAAAAAATACTGGTGATTTTATCACTCTATATCCGTTTAGCTACTAAAAAGTTATCAATAAAATAATACAATATAATATGTAATTTCAGATGCGGAACTATAAGAGAAAGTCTGATCGGTATAACACTGATGTTGATGTGTTGGAAAGAGCAGGTAAGCTTGTGAGAGAGGGAACATTCATCAGGCAATCTGAAAAAGTTATGACATCTACCATGTGACCCTTACAAGGTACTTTGCAAGGAAAAATAAACATAAGCTGTGAAACTACAATATAATTATATCATATTTATAATTCAACTATATTCGACTAGATCCCTCATTCTCATGTGGAGTTATTTTTTCGACTGGTGGAAATTTGAGTTCTGAATACAAAGAAAAATCTAACTCAAGCTTAAAAATGATGTAAGTGAAAATGATTAACCATAATTAATTTGTCAATTCTATTTTTTATATAATATTTAGAAATTATTAATTTCCCAAAATGTAATTTGCAGTTTTCTCCTAATTAACTAACCAAATGTGTACTGACTTAGTTTTTGTGTCGTTTCAGGAGCAAATGAACCTAGGCCTGATCCTCAAGTGGACTGGAAGCCTCTGGCTGGATATTATGGAAACAGACAGGTTTTCACTCCAATGCAGGAGAATGCTCTTGTTACTTACATCGAAACTTGCTCTGATATTTATTTTGGACTCACGCCACGCGATTTGCCATGTATTGCCTACCTGTGTGGGAAACAATACAATGTTACGATACCAAAAACCTGGAGTGATAATGAAACAGCTGGTGCAGACTGGCTCTCATTATTTTTAAAGCGTCATCCATCATTATCGATTTGAACTCCGGAGGCTACTAGTATAGGCCGAGCATCCAGCTTCAACCGAGCCAATGTTTCAAAGTTTTTTGATAAACTTTCTGAAGTTTACGATAGGTATTCATTCATTGCAAATTATATTTAGAGCATGGACGAAACCGGAGTCACCACTGTCCAAAACCCCTCAAAAATTATTGCAAGAAAAGGTGTAAAACAAATAGGAGCAATGGCTTCAGCTGGATAAGAACAACTGGTTACGTTAACCACTGCTGTTAATGCTTCTGGAAATGCTATTCCTCTAATGTTCATCTTTACCAGGGTAAGATTTTATGATCCCTTCATCAGAGATGGTCCAAAATGTTGCACAGGTACTGGAAATAAATCTGTATGAACAACAGACACCGAATTTCTGAATCATTTTGTTGATCGTGTTCGTCCTTCTCAAGAGAGGCCTGTCCTTCTCCTAGACTACCATCAGTCGCATTTAGCGCCAAAATATCTTGATTTGGCTAAACCTAATGGGGTTGTCCTGCTTTTCTTTCTCCCTCATTGCACTCATCGCCTTCATCCACTAGAATGAAGTGTTTTCGGACCACTTAAAAGACAAATAAACATAACAATGGAGGCTTGGATGCTTGGATTAGAATTAATAGGACCCCATTTAGTACCGTTAGGCCTATGACAATATTCCACATCCCATCCGTTTTAAAAGTAGCATTTCCGATCGCCACAACACCAACAAATATTCAACAGAGATTCCAGACATGTGAAATATTTCCTTTTAAAAGGGAAGTATTTTAGGATGCAGACTTCTCCCCTTCATTTGTGACGGACAGGCTAGATCCAGCACCAGATCTACGCAATGAGGCATTTTTCCTGGAAGATCATTAGTTCTGGACAGACCCATCACACCCATTTCTGGTTCAACTAGAACCAATGAGATTTATATCAATCCGGTAGGAGCTGCTAGTCCATCCAGGGCCAATTATATCTCCAAAAATATGGCCAAGTTATTCCCGGAGCTAGTTCAGACATTTGCAAAATCAACTTCAAGAAAAACAAAGGATGGGAGGAAAACCAATAAAAGTGTAATTTTGACAGATACTCCAAAGAAGAACGCACTTGAGGAAAAATATGAAAAACGACACAAAAAAAAAAAAGAGGAGCGGTTAAGAGGAAGATAAAACTGAGTAGTCCAAAGCAAGCTAGGGCCAAAATGTCTGCAAAGAATAAATTAGATCCAGGAAGCTCATAAGAAGAAGAGAGTAAATGTTTCTGTTTAATGTTCTTGGAACCATTCTCTTCCAGTAAACCAGGCGAGGAGTCGGTTCGCTGTTAGGATTGTCAGCCGTGGTCACATTTTTCTTGTGCAAAGAAATCAAAAATGTACATTTGTCACAATTGCCAGTCAGATGGACTCTCAGAGTAAGCTTTGATTTATTCTGTGTTTTATTTTGTAGCCATACTCATTATAGCCTAAATAATGTTAAATTAGGATGTTTGTAATTTTTAAATTTTTGTAATTTCTATATTTTTGTAAGAAAATACTCCTTAAATATTAATTAATTAAAATAATTTCCAATAAAAAAGTGATTTTCTGATAATACAAATTTCCTGTTACAACCAACTTCAAAGTATGTTACAAGCTACCCCGAGCCAAGGCTGGTTGTAACACATTACATCAAAGAGGTTTTTAATTTATAGCGCACTATTAGCTTTATTAATAATGTTTATAAAAATGTATTGTGAAAGAAAAGAGTTTACTTTATTCGTGTGCAATGCCAAATCTTTTCTTATACATTGTAGGGGATACAAAAAAAAAAGTAAGTAAAAATGGTTACAACCAGCCCCGGTCTCTGCAAGCGAATGGGGGGCCAGACTGGCGAGCGACCGCGTGATTAGCAGATAGCTCTCGTTAGTTGTTGACGAGGAGGCAGAGGTTCGAATCTTGTTCAGTGAAATGAAGGTGGTTTTTGACAAGGGATTTATTGTTGTGGTTTTATAAACCTCTCTCCACGCTAATGGTGATTCTTATTTGTAAAGGCCTGCTTTGATATTATTGAAGTATTTTAACATATCAGTTCTACGCCTCCAGTCACTTGCGCTTTTGTCAGTCTGGCCGAACCCTTAGATGTTTTGTTTACAAATTAAAGAAATTTTTACTATAAAGTCATGTTGTTTTAAGTATGAATAGTTGAAAAAGTAGTATGACGCTGAAAGAAACTTGACAAATTTAATCTTAAAGACCCTTTTACCCGCCTCGGTGGCGTAGTTAGCTAATGAACTGGTTTCGTGTTGAGCTAGACTTCCGAGGACGGGGATATCAAGGTTCGAATCTCGCTCTGGTAAACTGGGTCCTTCCAAAATGGTTTTCCACTTTCTCTCCACGAAAATGCGGGATCACCTCCTCTGTATTCAACCTTCCCAATTCCTAGCCCATTAGTGTAATTAGTACATAATCGTGCAGCCCAAACGGGTAATAAGACGTGTAGCTAAATAAATAAAAAAAAACCTTTTGTAACAAATGTTCTGAAAATGTAAAAAATACTTCATTGACTCATATTTTCATATAAAAGAGTCAATAAATATGCATACATGCATGCATAAAATATGTATCGACTCTTTTATATGAAAATATGAGTCAATAAAGTTATTTTTAAATTGGCAAAAAATTTGCTACAAAAGGGTTTATAAGAGTAAATTTCTCAAGTGTATTTCAGCATCACACTACTTTTTCAAAAAATTCATAATTATATTTTCATATAAAAGCGTCAATAAATAGTAAATGAGTCGATGAAGTATGTTTTACATTTTCGGAAAATGTGTTACTAAAGGGTTTTTAAGATTAAATTTTTCAAGTGTATTTCAGCATTATACTACTTTTTCATTAATATTCATACTTAACCAACATAGCTTTATATATATTTTTTTAATTTTACAAATACATAAATAAATAATTTTACAAATTTTAACTCATATAAACTAGTTTTCAAAAAAATCAATGATATAGTAATAGCACTTTACCAAAATATCCACTGTGTAAGCTGTGTAGTCAGAATTATAAATTTAGAGACGTAGGTAGCCTATTTTAGTTTAAAACTGAAAAAAAAAACTCACATGAATTACTGTTAATTTAAATCCAGATTCTAATTTGAAACGAAGTTAAACTGTGATTTAACGCTAACAGTAAACTACTACTACTGCCACCTGTGAACGTACAAGGAAACCAACGACGCAACCAACTCGACTCCCTGGCGCTAGATGGCAGGTGTGACTATATGAGGTGGCATGTCCACAACAACGAATAGCTTTTCACAAGTGAATGGTTCGTTGTGGGCAAGAAAATACCATAACTTTCCCTTTCACTTGTTTGTGCATGCCAACGAGCGTAGTCACGCCACCCAAAATAACGTACGCCATGCCCAAGAAAAAGCCCGAATACATTATAATTCAAATTGTAACATGAGAACATTTTTCAAATATTTCGTTTAAGTTACTTATGATCTTTTTTTTTTATTAATAAAACCTTGCAATGACTTTAACAAAATTTAAAGAGCAAACATTAGCAGAATAGTACTCTTTCTCACCATACAAAATTATAAGTTAAAAGTTGAAATGTGTTATGCAATTTGTGTTAGTGTGACCGTACTAAACCGTTATTTGAACTGTCTATATTGATTAAATTATAAAAAAAACTGTGCACGTCGAGAATTTAATTGATGCTTTAAAAAGTTAGCCCCCCCCCCTTTCCAATTATTACCGTTAATTTGACCAATTTAGTGATTTAAAGTGCCCATTTTAAATCCAAGTTTGAATGAACACGTGACTTGGTTATCTAACAACTACCTTATCACACTAAATTAAGTTCGGAATTTTATTAATGAAAGCTTGTGCTTAATTCGACGATAGTGCAGGTCTTACTTATAAAATAGAGAATGATTTTTCCTCATATACGTTTCAGTGATAATTTAAACATTCCAATGAAAATTCATTAAAAGGTGAATAGAGATAAACTATATACAAATATATATTTGACATTTGAATTTACACTAACAGTCTTGTGTTTTAGAAAAAAATACATTTGTTTTCTTAGAATACGGGTCAATTTTCATAAGAAGAGCCTTTTATAAAATATAAACACACTGTTTAAGCCAATATTGATAACATATATCAAAAGTGACACCTGCAGATCACTTGATTTAATGTATGAATACATGTAAATGTATATAAACACTATAGATTTCTTCCAATTAAATTTGGACTTATTTAAATAATAGCAAAATGTACACGTAATTTAATAGTTGCTTCGATGTTTTAGTTATTATTTTGTTTATTTTTTATTATTGGCAAAGCATGGCTGAAAACAATTTGAAGTACGCCTTATTGCTGAAAATTTCGAAATACCTGCTAAGCATAATATAACCTAAGCGCTGAGACGTCCTGCATGCTTCCCAAGATCTCATGTTACGAGTATTTAGGAAATGTTTTATTATTTTTTTAAATTGTTTGCATCAAAATGGTGTTGAAAGTTATCTACGTATACATCTAGAAATAAAAACTTTACATAATTATGTCATATAATATTTTTCTAAATCATGAATTGATTAAATAAGCTCATTTTCAAAGAATAGTATGGTAACAGGATTATAAAATTAGGGGAGCCGTTTGGAGGCGGGGCAAATCGTTGAGCAAGAAAGGCAGCTAGTTCATGTTTCTGTTATTGAATTGCTTGTTTCTGATCTTTCAAATAAAGTGTGGCAATGGTTATCTTGATAGCAATCCTAACCCTTGTTGGCCTTGAGTAAGATAAATGGTAGGGGGGCGTATTACAGCTGTGCCACGTGTACCTGCTGTTATGACCTGCGTTTTAAAATGGTATCGTTAAACCCCCCTTACAATAATTGGGTCACGAGTTACTTCTTGGTGATTGTAAACAAGGCGTATCGTTGTACTAACTCTGCCCCGGCTGTTGTGGCTCTACATTTAGGATGGTTGTAAATATTTTCTCAAGCTGAGTGGAAAACATCAAGTGATGGATAGTCATCCACAACAAAATACTAAGATAATGTAACCTAGTCTAAATTAACCTAAACAAGCCTAACCTATTACAAGGCAAAAAGATTTGTGGGGTCAAATTCATGTCTACCCGTAAGTCTATTAAATGTTAAAGTCTTGACCAGTGAACTTTGCCCAATAAGCTATGACGATAATCCTCTTGACCAGTGAGCGTTGCCCAACTAAACTATGAGGATAATCCTCCTGACCAGTGAGCGTTGCCCAACTAAACTATGAGGATAATCCTCCTGACCAGTGAGCGTTGCCCAACTAAACTACGACGATAATCCTCCTGACCAGTGAATATTGCCCAACTAAACTACGACGATAATCCTCCTGACCAGTGAATGTAGCCCAACTAAACTACGACGATAATACTCCTGACCAGTGAACGTTGTCCAACTAAACTATGACGATAATCATCCTAGTTAGTGATAGTGGCCCAACTAAGCTATGAACCTTTGGAACAAGGGGCTTCGGGGCTCAACTGTTATGCACCGCATGGTAGGCACCCCAGCCTTCTATTTGTGCTAAAAGATGGCGAATTTGTTTAACGAAGTAAAAAAAACCTCGTGTGCGCAAGGCTTTGGAAACCAAAGCCGGTCTTAACACTTAACCTAAGCTAGGTTGATAGGATGTAAAGGGAAGACTACGGAGCAAATTAATTATTGCTTGGCCAGCTTCGGTGGCCGCATGGTCTAAGGCGACAGTTGTTGAACATCTGTCATGAGTGTTGTCCGTGAGGTGAGAGAGACTCTATAATCTAATAATTTAAGACATCTCGCACCAAACGTAATTGAAAATGAGCTAATTTCCCCTTTCCATGCTGTAGTATAAAGCAAAACATATAATTGCCTTCAATCTTATGTGTTTGAAATAACGTTGGATTTCCGGACATCTGCAACGCGTCCCCAGCGCTCCAGTGGGCGACCATCTTAGACCTAAGCTTATCGACTATGATAATGTATTTAAGGAGGTTATTACCTGGCTCGGGAAGGGGGGACGTGGGACTGTCTGGCATGAGGATCCCCTTCTGGACCAGTTCGTCCCTGTTGGCTCGGACAGATATCTTCCTCTCCAGTGCTGGAACAGGAAGACAAGAGACATCAGCCGCGCGCACCGACATTCACACGATACAGCCACACTCACATTTCAATAGGTAGGAGATTTTTTGACAGTTAAAAATGTTACTAAAATATTGTCATGTACGCCAAGATCAACTGTCATTTTCATTAATACTTATAAAATAACTCTAAAAATAAAGTAGAATTATATCAAAGTTGACTGCATAAAAATGTGTTTATATTTTCTAAAAGAGTATTCCTATCAGAATCCTACTATAAAATCCTGTGCGGATATTAGCAGAACGGAGGGAGATTGGATACAAGCGCGGAGGCTTGCAGATATAGACAAATGGTGTATAGTTACAAACAACTGGATTATAATGTTATTTTCTTAATTTATCAAAACGTTGATAAAACAATCATTATATTTTCATAAAATAATAGGCCTATATGGTGGCAACAAGGCCCGTATTTAGAAATTTATTTTGGTAGGAGTTATCCATGAATTGGCTCGTGGGGAAGTCCCCGAATAGAATGGCAAGTACTTTATTTTTAAATATTAAGTTTCTTTTGAAGCAATTTTAAGTGTTTTTAATTGTGTTGTATGAATTATGAATTTTAAATACTCCAAAAAAGTAGGCGTTCTTAAATATAGTCAATTATTTAACATTTTAAAACATAACTATGTAAATTAAGCTATTATTATTAGTAGTAGTATTATTAGTATTATTAGCACTGCGTCTTACTACCCGTTCGGGTTACACGCACTTACGTTAATGTGTAATGGTAGGGTGATTATGAACTGAAATGGAGGACCTACAGTTTAAAGTGGAATCCGAACCACGGTGGAGGCCTGGCATTCCACACATTCACATGTTGTGATTAATACACATCTTGTCAGAGGTGAATGAAGGGTTTGGCAATCAGATAAATCTGTGCCGGGACCGAGGATTGAACCCCAAACCCCCAGTACAGAGGTCCGACACCTTACACCTAGACCGCCATCTCACCAATAAAGCTAAGAGAATAGGAATATTTTTTTTACAATCCACATTTTACTACCCATCCGGGCTGTAGGCATTTAATCTCGTTAGTTGATAATGGGATGGTAAGAGTAAGAAGGTAAGAGTTCAGTGAAAAATGTAACTGAATTTGCATAGTATGTGATAAACTATTTGAGGAAAGCCACACCCCGTACACCCGGGCAAGATTCTAACACCAGCCTCCTGTCCTCGGCCAACCATACTAGACAAGCATGACATTTAGGCCATATTAACAATAAAACACCCCGCTATACAATTTTTACCATGGCAGTTGCTATTATTAGAAAGAGGTTACATTTATCTCTGTATTTGAAAACCATGGATGGTTAAAATTACGATGACGACTTTGATGATTACTTTTTATTTAAGTCCTCTTTTATTCTTTCCATATATATGTATATATAAATCAAATATAAATAAAAATCACATAACCTAAAATAGATCTGTATAAAAGCGTCAAATGAAGAAATTCGACTGCCTTTTGTTTTAAGAACCAAATCAAAATAACGCAATAAGAAATTAAGAGTGTCAGTACCTAAGATACTTTATTTTTAAAAACAACTCAGTAGATGTCACTAGGTCTGTTTTATACTCTCGATATTCAACGTAAAACAATCAAGAGCTTTATAAGAAAGTTCGTGCTACGAGTGGGCTACTAGAAGGTAACGGAAGTCTTCCATCCATAACTTGACGAAAACGCCAAAGGTTGGCGGTAAAATGAAACGCTAACCAACGGTTGGACTTAATAAACGGTTAAGTTACGAAGACTTTTTTTTTATACACTAAGAAAGATGCACGCTCTTGCTTACAATAATGACGCGGTAGGAAAGACAGTCTATGAAATATAAACTTTTGTTGCGGTTGATTTTAATACAACCCGCTTCGGTGGCCGCATGGTCTAAGGTAGGAGACTAGCGGACTCCCGATGACAGGGAGATCGTGGTTCGATCCCTGTCGGATGTACTGAATGTTTTTGCCTAAATAGTTTGCCACTCTCCTTCCACGCAAATGCGGGTACCTCTAAATTCAACCTTAGTCATACATAACATATGAGCATAATTAGTACATAAGCGTACAACCCTGACGGGTAGTAAGACGCGGTGCTATTTTTTATTTATTTTTTACAATTAACATGTCACGTGACTAACATACTAGCGTGGCGAATATTAGCGAAACAAACAACTATCATGGAGATGCGTAGTTTGGCAGAATTGCAGATTATAGTTTGTAGGGGTGTGCTAATCCAGTTTTTCCAGTTAGAAGTCAAGTCGAAGCAAATATTTGAAAATATCCCCTAAGAGGAATCAAAGCTAGATTTTTTTTCAGGTTATAAGCATGTAAGATAATTACTCTAAGAGGGTAGGGATGAGGAAGGAAACATTTTAGAGGTAATCTATTCGCATTTGTGTGAAAGGAAAAACCAGCCTCATTCGAATCGACTGAGATTTGAACTCATATCTCCCCACCATCAGCAGGCCAGTCTGACAAGTGACGCCTTAATACAATTCGGCAACCAAAGCGCGTATTGAATAAAATAAAGTCCTAGTTCTGAAGACAAAATATCTGTTAAAAACTTGTGTTTAGCATTACTATATTTATATTTAAATCAGTTCAATTTTGAACAAAAAAACCTTATTTTAAATTGTGATCCTCTATTAGACTATTTCTCCTAGTAAAAATATTTCAAAAAAACAAATTAGATCATTTTAACAAATTCACCGAAATATTTGTGTGTTTATTGACACATGAAAGGTCAGGTTAAGCTATGTTGGAATAGTTTTCATCCAAACATAATAGATATTGTGCATCAAAATAGGTTACTTATTATTACACAGTTTAAATGTCTTCGACACCATTGACATGTCTTAGTAGTGGAAATTCCAAATATATTTTTAAAAAAATACAATATTAATTCATTTTCCTATCACTAGAAACTTACTCTTGTGTGTGGGTAACCTTGTTATGACAAAATAAAAGATTTAATCTAAAACAGCATTAAAAAAAAGTGTAAGGAATGCTGCCTTCTTTGCGTTGTATCGCCATGAAATCCAAAGACGTTCAATCGGTTTACACATTTAAATAAAATGTAAATAAACTAAAGCACACAGCCAACAGCTCTAGTAGGCTATCCATCATAGTACATTCATTTTAATTTACTTTTTGTTCAGCAGTCAAAATATTTAGAGTGTCGATTAAAAAATGTGTTATTTTAAAAACCAATCACGTTAGTATTGAGTAGTAATTAACTTATAGGCTTGACTTGATATCACTTTACTTTCCTATTTGTTTCACATTTATATATTTAAATTTAACTATTGAGACGTTAATACGAATAAGAAAAATACGAAACAAAGAAAAGAAGCACATATAAACGAGCGGCCGTAAACAGTTAATCGGATTTCAATGGGAAATGTTGCCAACATGCATATACATTTATTAAGCACCACGTCTTACTACCCGTTCTGGTTATTCGCTAGTAAAAAAGTATGGGTTGAATCTTACATCAAGTTTTGAGTTTATATAAATTAATTATTTAATTTAAAAGTACTGCGAACTTATTTTTACGTACACAAAATATACTCGGAAAGAAATTTTATTTTTTGTTGGTAACAAAACCTATTTCCTAAAACAAGGATGAAAATAATGTTCGTGTGAAAACACGTAGTTTTTTTAAAAATAGTTACTTTGATTGTTATTCCGTGATAAATGACAATTATTTCGTCGCAAGTTTCCCTCATGAATTAAAAACGAAAACATCGGCCGTATCTTTGCTACGGTGAGCATCAGAATGTGGTGCAAGGCGAGCCTAGCGCCAGAGTGGTTGACGAGTGAACTATCATCAAGATATCAGGCGAACAGACATGTAGACTCAGGTGTGCATCA